>QAOC01024236.1:20486-41599 GCA_003255005.1 Begonia fuchsioides
ATTTACTTACTATTGTATTTTTGGTAAGACTTTGCATGGTAAAGGGAAGGAAGGTAGGATAATTGAGAATTTTATGATCGACATAGAAGACATTAATATTAGAGTTTTCTTTCGCAATCATTTAAAAATGACATTGACAATATATTTATTTTGACTATAAACTTGATTACAAATGTTCATGACTATCGTAGAAGTGCTAATGATGTATCTTGACTTTTAGGCAAGTGAAACAATTCTTCATATAAAGAATGCAAAAAAACTTGCTTACCAAAGTCTAAACAATTATGATGCCTCCGCCAAAGATATGAATAAATATAATCAAGTTAAAAAAATATGAAGACAAAATAAATTTTCATTAGTTTAAATTCTAAGTAACATTGCAAAAACTTTAAGTTAATATTTTTTTTTTGACAAACTTCAAATCATATTAAATTTCCGAATTTGATCTTCGACTTTATAAACATTCTTGACTTGATTAAAGGGATAAGCGGTAGAGGTGGGCATGGGTTGGGTTGTTATCCGACCGACCCAACCCATTTGGGTTTTGGTTCCTACGCAAAACCCAAAACCCGACCCAAACCAAATAAAAATATTTCGACCCAACCCAAACGGTTTCGGTTTGGGTTGGGTTGGTTTGATTCAGTTCATATATCGAATTAAAAAAATTAGAAGTACACAAAAAAACAAAGTTCGAAACAACAAAAAAACTAACCCGAGGCGCGAGAGCGGGCGACGAGAGGCGGACGACGACTCGGGAGCCGATGATGACTCGGGAGCCGACAATGGGAGGCGGCCACGAGAGCGGGCGACGAGAGGCAGGCGACGAGGGAGCGAGCGACGGCCGACGAGAGGTAGCTTTAGATTTAGGGCAGCCGGCTCTCAATTGCTTAAATTGATTTAGGTTGGTTCGATTTTTGTGTTATGAGAAAAAACCGAAAACCAAACCAACCCAAATAAAATAAAATTAACCCGACCCAAAACCTATTTTTAGACCCAAAACCCAACCCAAACCCGACCCAAACTGTTTGGGTTGGGTTGGGTTTTTGGGTTGGTTTGGGCTGCCCACCCCTAATAAGCGGGTTGTGTTTGACAATTTATATTAGAAACGTTGCTTATAGGTTACTTATTTATGTAGAATTTTTAAAAGCTAAATTTGATATAACCAATATTCAGTACAACTTGATTTCATCTTCGAAAAATAAATTAGATATAATAGTTGTACACATTGAATCTTTTTTAAAAAAGGATGAAAATATTTTATTCCTTTAATTTAAACTTCTAACTAAGAATGAAAATTGAGTATAAGAGAGTACAATACATGTAATAATATGTTTAGAATAAGTGGAGGTAACAAAATTAGACGAATTTAATGAGACATTGTAGTTTTGACCACACTCATTAACATAACATGTTTAGCAATAAATAAAATGAATAAAAACCAGATAAATATTTAAATTAAAAAAATGTAGACTACTTAACAAATAAAATTCCAATTAAAATAAATGTACCTTCTTAAGAATATAAAGTTGGTACTCCATAATTGATGCCCTAAAAGTTTTAATCTGCACAAATCTTGCATTGTTCAGAAAGAAAACACTTGTAAACAATAAATATGTTGAATAAAAATAAAGGGCTTAAATATGTTATTCCCAACTTTTCGCAACATTACTGGCCTGATAGCCATTTTCCAACATCGGGGATTNTTTGTTTTTCCTTTCTCTTTGATTTATATATGATTTTGAATAAGCCTACATAAATATTTTAGATTATCTTTTTTATTATCTTGATCTAATAAATAAAGTTAACATATTTTTACTTCTTAAATTGATTTTTAGGTTTTGAGAAGGTGGTTTTAGTACAGTTTCTCCAACGAAGCTACCTCTTATCAAGCTATGAGCCATGTAAAATTATAAATGCATGCAATTGCTGATATAGATATAGTAGCATGGGCACACTAAAATAAAAGAAAGTAAGATTATAAAAAAAAATCTTATATATAAACATAATCTCTCCTGACATAATGTGAAAGACAAGACTTGTCCGTTGGTAGCAGAATGATGAAGTATGGTTAAACCTAACATGACATGAAAGAAAAGACACGGTGATGTTTGTAGAGACAATTCAACGAGTATTTGGTTAAGCTTCTCAAGTTCAATCTCTCACTGAAAGGACAAAACCATGTTCAAAAACTACAATATATTTTTTTTCATTTTTTATGATGAGAGCGGACATCTTTCGATTTTAATTCATATTTGGGTGTGTGCGCATGACAAAAAGAGATTGTGTGTAGCTACCGTGACATATTATCCGATCAAAATTGCTAATTATGTTTCAAATTTAGTGACAAATATGTCAACCATGCAATAATTTCCCTACGAACAGCTACATCAACCAAATCGTAGATCAAAAAATTGACCTAAAGTTGAGTAAAACCAAACTCAAATAAAAAAATCATCTTAAAATCCAACTGAGTCTCTCAAAACCCAATCCAAGGTACATATATATATATATTAATTTTAAAAAGTATGGAACCAAAGTGTGTTTCATGGTTCCTCGTTCCCGAGTGAAACCATACCTTTTGAGGATAAGCTTAGCAGTATTAATTTAACTATCGATGGTTACAATGGTAGCATTAAAATCCGACCAGAAAGGCTATTAGTTGTGAATTTTCACATACCAGTCCTATAACCTACAGACATGAGTGCCAGTTCCTGAAGCATATTGGGAATGCTCCATGTTCTCACCTTGGATCCTGGAATTTCAGACCAATTTACAAATGTTTCGATCATGGGTATTTCAAACTGCTTGCAAAGAAAAACTAGCTCAACATCAAAGCACCATCTGCGCAAAATTCACTTTCGCAAATTTAGTTTATGGCTCGAATTGAACTTTAATTATTTTTTCATACATGGATATTTAGTAACAAATTACCAACTATTTCAAAATTCGAGCTTGTTAGTTGAAAATAATTTAATTATATATATATATTATCTTAATATTGTCTCTCAAGACTCACATGTTAGACCTTTTCCATTTTTTTATTCTTACATATGAATTTTTTTATGAGATTTTTCATCTTTGCCGAGAATCGAACTTGGGGTCTCTATTTTTTTATTTCATGACTAATTACCAACAAAAAAATCCTCAAGTTCAGAGCTAGAGATTCCAAGTTGAACGCTAAAGATTTCAGGTTCGATCTTCATCAAAGAAAAAAAATCTTTTTAAAAAGAAATTCTTATGTAAGAACAAAAAAATAACTTACATGTGCAAATGAATGATAAGAGAATATAAATTATTAAATTATTCTCAACCCTCATTAAGATAGAGTAACTTTTTAAGCTTGTACCAACATCTTACTTATTACATTTAAAATAACATACATCAAGAGTCTCTTTCACAAAGTTCAAGTACCTTTTTAAGCGGATGTTTGTGAAAAGCTTTCTCGTAGCTGATCTCGTAAACATCTTAAAACCTGTAAAACATGAACATGAAGGTGAAGAGATCATAATCAAGTTCATTTTAGTTTCAATTTAGTAAAAATGGCAATAATCAACTTGATTGTGACTAAAAGTTGGCCAAGCATGTGGCTCATATACAAATTGAAGAAAGCACTTGTGTGTCTTGGAAGAACGACAAGATGGAAACCCTTCATCAAGAAATTTCTGTATCACTTTCTCTAAAACAACAGTTAAATGATTTAAGAAAAACAAACTCAGTCAAGGCAGGAAGATACAACATACATCTATTTGTTAATATCTCATATGACCGTTCGATTGAGGGGAACGGTCATATGACCGTTCTCCCCTCCTCCTTTCTTCTGAATTTTTCCTATAAATTCTCTTAATGTTTCTTCTTTTCTTCATCAATTTTCCTAACTTCTCGTAATTCTCTTAGTTACAATCTTCAATTGCTCACAATCTTCAATTGCTCCTTTGCGCACTTAGGCTTCTTCCATTTGTTTCGAACGTTGTTAATCAAGGTATGTTAACATTATCCATTGATTAACGTGTTATTAATTTATCGTGTTTTTTTAACTAACAATTTTATTTTTCGTAGTACTCGTATCGGTGGATTTGAAAACGCTTTCAAATTTATTACCACATACGTGTCATTGGTGAACGATATCATTTTATTAAATTTGAGTGTGCAAAATTTAGTATTTTATCAAAATGGACCCTCATTTTTTTCAATTAGATACATTTACGGACGACTATATTGAAGAAATTGAACCATCTAATCCCGCATTTTCAATTGGTCACACATCGGCACAAGCATCCACTTCTTCACCTAAAGCTAAAAAAAATAAAACGTCGGATGTTTGGAGACACTTTGAAATTAAACAAATTAAAATAGGAGGAAATTTAGAAACTAGGGCACAATGCAAATATTGTGCGAAACACTACGCCTACGAATCGACCACAAGCACTATCGGTAGGCACTATAAAAAATGTCATTTCACTGAGCAAACTAGAGGTAGTACACAATTACAATTGTATGCTAGCTGTAGTGGAAATTTTATGTATTCACACGAGCGATTACGAGAAGGTGTTGCAAAATATGTAGCACAAAATGAAGTACCTCTATCGATGTTTGATAGTGAGGTACATGAAAAGTTTATTCAAGAATATATTAATCCTAATTTTAGACGAATTCCTCGTAGTACACTACGAGGTGATATTATTAAAATGTACGGAAATATGAAAAATGCTTTAATTGCTTTATTTGCAAATGAACTTACTATGTCGATTTGCATTACTTCCGATTTATGAAATGCGCCTAATGCACTTGGATATATTATTGTCACTTCTCATTTTATTGATGAGAATTGACAACTAAATAAAAAAATATTAGGATTCCGTAGTTGTGAATATTCTCATGCTGGTGTTACTATTTATCGTTATATTGTAGGAATTTTACAAGAATATTGTATTAAGGATAGAATTTTTAGTATTACCTTAGATAATGCTTCCGCAAATGATGTTTGTATTGCTCAATTTAAAAAATTATTTCAAATGAATAATATTCAATCTTCTCTTTTTCATATGCGGTGCGTTTGTCATATTTTAAATTTAATTGTTAAAGATGGAATGAAATTTATTTCACCACATATAAATGCTATTAGAGGTGCAATTTCTTACATTACGTCATTTAATACCCGACAACAAGAATATAAAGAATTTTGTAAAGCGGCTTATATCAAACCAAGAAAATTTAAAACCGATGTTTCAACTAGATGGAATTCGACTTATTTAATGTTAGAAAATGCTAAACCGTATTGGTTTGTTATTTGTGCCTATATTAGTGAAAAAACAAATGGTTTTACTTTAGATCAAAGTAGTTGTGATATTGCTAATTTATTCCTTGAGTTTTTGTAACCATTTTATGATGCTACTAACTAATGTTCGGGAGTTTATTATCCCACTACGCATCGTGTTCTTCCAATTTTCGTAAACTTAATGGGTACTTTTCAAAAACACAAAGAAGTTAATGAATTTTTTGATATAGTTGGTAGTATGGAAACTAAATTTAAAAAATATTGGCTCGACGTACCAAACATTTTTGCATTTTCATCCATAATGCATCCGCGATTTAAAATAAGAGGAGCTAAATTAATGCTCGATAAAATTTCTAGTAATTTAGGTTTTATTTCCGTAATTACTCCTAATCAATTAAATACGATATTGCTACTTTGTATTCTTCGTACGAAATTAAATATTCAAATGTTAGACATTCATTTTCTTCTTCTAATATTGCCCCTAGCTCTAGTGGTGGCTCCAGATTTGGGCATGACCTAAATTTTATGGATACCATAAATGAAGAAATAGATAGCGAAGTTTTATATGGTGGTTCGGAAAAAAATGACCTCAAAGTTTATTTAGAAACACAATATAATATTCATCGCGATGATGACTTTGATATATTGGGTTGGTGGAAAATAAACGAGTCACAATATCCAATTCTTTCTAAGATGACCCATGATTTACTAACACCCCCGTTTCTACTGTAGCATCGGAGTCTGCTTTTAGTGTAGGTGGACGCATATATGATGATCGACGGGGAAATCTTGCACCGGATCTCGTGGAAGCGCTAATATGCATGAAGGATTTGCACGACGCACTTACGAGAAACCAACAACGCGAGGATGACATAGCTGAAGAATTCAAAAATTTGGAGTTTGAAAACTAGAGATTTTTATTTCTTTGAAGTGTAATTGTTCATCATATTTTTACACTTGTAATTTTTTTTATATTTTGCACGTGATTGACGATTAGATAAGTGTCATCCTAGTTGGGATGTATCTAATTCGTAGTGATGCAAATGTCAAATTTATTTCTATTCAAACATTTTCAATGTCATGTAATATTTTTTTCAATAATAATTTTTTTACTATATTAAATATTCGACAAATATATTTTCAATGCATTACTAAGTCCATATTATATTTTGAATATTCTAATAACGAAAACAACTTTTAAAAAAAATACGATATAAAATAAGAATATTGAAAAACAATGAGCTCGCTTGGCTCGGATTGTTCAGGCTCGGCTCGAGCCGGCTCGAGTAAATTTTTTTTGAAAAAAGCTTGGCTCGAATAGGCTCGACAGGCTCGATAGGCTTAACTTGAAAAGCTCGACAGGCTTGATGAGCCGGAAAATTCCGGGCTCGGCTCGATTGAGCCGGCTCAAATGCCACCTCTAGTAGCATCTATACAAAGTAATGCAATTTTATAGGGCAACATTAAACAAATTTTTCAATTTATACTTTATCTATTATTCACTCATAATATATAGCTAATATTTTCCAAACTATTTCGCAATTGTAAAAGGCAACGTTATTTGAATTTTTCATGCAATTTTATATAATTTTTTGATACTGTACAATTTTTTTATAAACTTTTTTGAATTTTGCAATAGAAAATTTATAATAAATCGTACACATATTAAAAATGGAAAAAAAAAATCTTCAGAATATTTCCCAAAGATATTATGAATGTGTGATAAAAAAATTTCAAATCATTCAAATTATATTTATTTAGAAAAATTGATTATTTTTTTTACAAATAATTATTTACTTGTTCAATGTTGTGAGGATGGCTCAACCATTAAGATGACATCTGTTGTTACTGACGTTGGAGCCATTGAGCGACATTCACCAGGGTTGAGATTTTGTTTTCAAGAACTCATGGTTTGATTTGCTATTTCTAAGAAAGTCCCGTGCTATTTACCCTAAAAATATAATATGTAGAGTTATTTATACTCTTAAATAAATATATATTTTTCTACGATATTAAACTTAAGATTGCAACAATCTACACTCTTATGTTAGAATAGTTAGTAGTATTATATATTGTAATAAATTGATCGATCAAATTGAATGACTCGTGAACTTTGTATTTATGAGTAAGATATCATAGTTTAATAACACATATCATCCAAAATCGTGCTAAGTATTCGTTTGTCAGCTTCATTTTACAGTTCATTTTTTTTACAAGAAACTAGCACGGTGAAACCAAATTTATCAAATGAACTAAAATAATTTAAGCACTCAAAGAAACACAAAAGTATAACGTGCTTTACAATTTTAAAATGAAGGTGATGATGAGTAAGTTTACATTTAATCTTTTATTATGTTTTCTTAAAATACATATTGATGTGTCAAATAAAAATTAATATATACTGAAGTTGTATATTATAAGAAAAATTAATTTATTTATCGTAACAACTACTATTTAACACATCATTTTATATTTTAAAAATGTACAATAAAAATGTAACTTTAATACTACTTTGGGATGATAGATGAGCAATATATTTGGGCTTTAACTTGCATTAAATGTTGTAGAGCTTGCATTAAAAGACACATTCTAATTTCAAATTTTGTTGTACTCTAAAATATAATTTTGTACTTTTATTTTATTAAGAAAATAAAAATACTATTTTCTTATCCAAATATATTTGTTTCCATAATAAAAGGAAAAAAAGGTGGATTCTAGAAAATATTACTTGGAAGCCAATCCACTTAAATTTGCTAGTTAAAACTAAATCCATACTTAAATTTGGCTAGTTAAAACTAAATCCATACTTAAATTTAACCAACAGTAATAAAATATACATAAATTAGCAAGTAAGAATCCGAGTGAGAATTTAATTTTCTTAAATATAGAACATTCGGTGGGCCCCCACACGATCTAAATTCCCAACATATTCCTCACACTAAGGGTAAAATTGTCTTCTCTACTTTCTAACTAGTTATTTAACATCTTTTTCCCCAAAAAGTTAGAATATCTATGGATTGATTTTTCGGCTAAATCTAGTAAGCTTGCATCTTATTTTCTACCCAAATGTCGTTAAAAACATACGTTGGATTTAACAAATAGATAAATAAAAACAACCAAAAGTAACGACAAATAATTAATTAATGTTACATTTATATTCTTATTTTATCATATTAAAATAAAATTGATCCAATCAAAATGTATCTAATATCATAATTATAAAAGAAATTATCAATGCAATCAGTTTGATACATCAAGATTTATTTTAAAAAGATATAATAAAATGGTAAATATAAAATTATCATAAATAATTAGGTAAGATAAGAAGATTTTTTGGATTTTAAAAAGTTAGATTTAAATTCCAAATCTACCAAAAGGGTAAAATAGTAAAAGGAGCAATTGAAATTGAAAATGCAAACTCTAAAAGACAATTCATGCATGCTTCTTAGGAAAGGAAACTAAAGAAAGCCTTGCTATGTATAGTGCACAAGCTCTTCTTCCTTCCCTCTCTCCATGACAACGAAGAATGGGGAGACTGAGTGTCACGCCCCAAAGGAGGACCTGGCAGAAACGCTAGGTCAGGTGACCAAGTCCACGTTAGCAGACTCAGAATCTGACTCAAATGCTATTAAAATTGCAAAAATTTTCTTACCAAAATACCTAGGTCCATCCATCCAAAGTGTTCAAAATCATAATATAAATAAATCATTATACAACCAAATAAAAAAAATATTATTCAAATGTGTTCACTCACAAATCCTTACCAATTACAACTAAAGGGAAATAAAGAAAAACTAAGGATTCTTCAAAGAAATTCACCAGTTTCAAAATCGACTGCTAACCTGTGTAAAAAAAATATTGTCGATTTTTGTGAGTGACAAACTCGTAAGTTACATATATTTAGTGCATTCTGGTTAAAACTTAGATTTTATCTCTTCTTCCATAAATCGTGATCTATTCTATATGATGCATGCATTTTGAAACTCAATCAAAATCGTGCATATTTCACCATTTAAAACTCCAACTCCACGAACCCCAAAAAAATCAAAATTTATTCCCCTTGAGAAAAACCAGACCCATCGGACCCCTGTAAGGTATTTAGAAAACTCGTCACATACGTAGGTGACTATACTACAAAATACCCTTACACCCATATAAAACATCTCGTACCAGTGAAAAAGGAGTGTCACACAAGGATCACCTCGGCACACCACAAAAAGATGGGCGAAAAGGCTCACCATCTCATGAGTCAGAAAGAATCTCGGTGTTGGTCCTCCCTGAGTACCAACCTTAACCCCCTCCCCCAGGATCAAACCATAGTGGCCTAAGCCAACTGCCATCCTAAAGCATCCCGGACCTAAGCTACCGTAACCCGATGCCAATCAGGAACCTAATCGTTAGCTATCCGGGTCAAACCACAGCAGCGCATAGCCAGCTGGAAACCAAGGCCAATCTTCTAAGATGGTTTTGATCCCGATCATCGTACCCTGCACACATGCAGTATCTCTGGCCAGGTTTAGGGGTATCACGGCACCCCAAGAAACGTATCATCACCACCCCATCACCCATCTGTATCACATCATGTGATATCACACTGGTCAAGCCACACCAACTCCGAACGGAAGGGGCTACGTCTTACCTTGACCGAACGAATGGGGCCGACCTCCTGACCGAGCCACACCAACTCCGAACGGAAGGAGCTACGCCTCACCTTGACCGAACAAATGGGACCGATTGCATCCAAACAAAATCCAACAAATTATAAAACCAAACCCAATTTTAAATAAACATGGAAATCCAACCAATCTATATTTATCCTATACAGATAGGCAACTCGACATATCAAGGGAAAATATCAATCATTTAAATCAAACCAGAAGGTAATAGCAACAATAGCAATTTATGCCCTATCTAGAAGTCAAAGCATATGTAGTTTAAATAATTTAAATTAAACTACATATTATTACTTTAAAACCGATGTGCTTGCGACCAGGCCCCGTCGTTTTGGGTGTCAACCACAAAAATACAGTTATTATCTTCTAAACCATGCATCTAGATTTTATGCAGAAAATATACATAACTTACCTCTCCTGGCGAGCGACCCGCGCACCCGCCTCGTCGGCGGGCAACGGCCATCGTCAACGGCGCCGATTCCGGCACTTGATCTTTGCATCAAAACACTCATAACGGGGAGGAGAAGAGTTATGTGCCAAAGATCGACTGAAAAATTGAGGTTTCATGGGAAAAACAACGAAACCCTACACGTTCAATTTTTCCCCAAAATCAAGCAAAATATCGGCTTACCTCGAATGCCGCTTCATAAAGATTGCTCCCCTTGTCGTCGCAGACGTTTTGGCACCACGATCTCATCGAACGGTCATCGTTTGCCGGCAGACCTCTCTCTCTCTCTCTCTTTGTAATATAATTAATAACATTATATTAAATTATTAAAATATAATATTTATTTCATGTAACATTCCAAAAAATAAATCAGATTCGGGATGAATTTTTGACACTTGGATCTCGCAAACGGGAGCAAGATTTTTAATGAAATTTGGAAGGTATCTTGCTGAATGAGTGTAGGATGGATCTTCCAAAAATGGTTAAGATATCACGGACGAAATGAGAATTATGCCAAAAATGGTGAAGGCGGTTAGTAGGAAAAATTAGGGTTTTCTCGGTAGATGTGAGAAAATAGGGATGGAGTTGAAACAATTGTATCTTGGAATTGGGGGTGCGTTTGGGCCTGAAATTTGGACGTTTTCTAAGTGGATGAGGGAAGAAGAATTCCTTCAAATTTGGTAAATTTCTCACGGATGGTTTGGGGGTTGTGCATGCGAGATCGAAGATGGATGCAGATTGACCGGATATCGAATATTGCGGTAAAAGGTGGTTCCTTTCACGTAAAAAAAATAGATTCTTGAGCTGATGATCCACACTCTTACCCTTAGACCATGAAGATGGCTGGAGAAATGTGGTAAGAATAGGTCTTCCTAGCTCGGAAAGATGACCAACTCCGGTTATCTCTAGGTGGCCGGAATATGGATTCCGGAGACCGAGTCTTTGGAGGGAAAAACTCTAAATGAGGAGATTCACAATTTGAAAAGAAAATCTTCTAAATTCAAATTTGAAGATTACAAGCTGCAAAATGCGGGATTTAACTAGCTATTCACGAAATCCTAGCCCTCAAAGGTAAGTAAGAATGTGCCAAATCGGATGGCTCATAAGCTTTTCGGCTCTGGCCCATTACGCAAAAGGAAATATGGTGAAACCTTTGATTTCTTCCCAAGAATAGCTTCAGCCACGTGAGTAGTTGTATTTCTCCTTTTCTTTGGCTGCAAACCCTAGCTTCCTTTTCAATTTGGACTTAGGCTGAATTGGTGGCAAAGAAGTTGAGAAGTCCAAGCCGGAGCTTGCTTGCACTGGGCTCTCTGTAATTGTTGTAGCTGACTAGGAAAACGGCGTTTGATTTTAATGTTCTATCCCTCTTTGGAAAGCTTGAGAAAATAACTACCTTTCTTCAGAAGACGTCATTTTGATTTAAAGCCGATAAGATCTTCAAAAATGTCCAAACAGCTTTGGAGATCCAACTGAGCCGAATCCAAAACGTGGTCCTCATCCTTGGTTGCTTTGACAACTAGCATGTGGTCCCTTCTCCACATGGCCATGCACAAAAGTTTAAATATAAATACAAAGTTTGTTTGCTAAGTGTTACATCTTGTATTTCAAAGGGAACATGCTTCATGGACTACTTGGGCTATGTCTTGACATCAAAATTGAATGGATTTGGATTTTCTTTGTTCTCCAAGGTAGGCTGCAATATATTGAGTCCTTGTATTTCCTCTCCTACAAAAGAAACAAACTTGTTAGAAAATACCCAAGCCCGAGCTCGGGTGATAGCCTCTCTCGGGTCAGTGATGGATGGTGTAACCCGAGGCATGTCATCCTCCCGGGATTGTTGAGGATTTGACCTCAAATCCAAGGGCAGCTCCTCTTTCTCCTTGTAAGCCTCATCATCATCAAGATAAGAAGATAGACAACGAATGTTGAAAGTGGCTGCAATTCCAAATTTTCCGGGTAACTCAAGCTTGAAGGAATTTTTAGTAACATTCTCCAAAATCTTGAAAGGACCTTCGCCTCTAGGATTTATCTTTGAACGCCTTTATTTCGTAAACATCTCCCCCTCTAGGCTAAGCCAAACCAAATCTCTTACCTTGAACTTTACCTTCTTTCTTCCTCGGTTAGCAATCTCGGTATAAGATTTGGTGTCTCTTTGCATAGCTTCACACACATTGTTATGCGTAATCTTTACTAGCTCAAACTTCTTGCCTCCATTCGGCTCAAGGACTTCAATGTCGTGACAACTCTCCTCATCCGAGACACTTTTAGAACTAGTCAATTCCCGATTAATATCAATCTTGAGATGATCCAATTCCCATTCAAAGAACCTATATTTGGTCTCCTTTTCCAACACCTTATGTTCATCCCGCCACAAGTGTGTCCAATAAAAATGTTCTCTGAAGGTTTCCATGATCTTTATCTCACCAAAGTGGCTTGCCAAGGAACCTCCATTAGCTTCCTTGATGAGGGATTCACGTATTCTCCCACTAGAAATGCAAAGATTTCCATTCTCAACTATGTAGTCATTCATCATATGATAGCCACAATCTACCTTCTTTAAGCTTAATTCAAGCCAAGGGCCGAGGTCTTGATTACCCTTATAAGCTTTCTTTATCCAGTTAAAACCAAAGAAGTTAGTAAAAAGTTTTGTTAGGGAAGTAAACCTCCTTAAAAGAGCATCAGGAACAACAACACATAGAACCTCGTCCTTGTAATCACTAATTGAAAATTTCAAGTTCACTTTATGAGTAAGGAAAGTCTTATTTTTGAGTCCTTGACTTTCACTAATTTCTTCCAACACATCCTGATTGTGGGAAGTCACCTACTCGGATTTTTTATCTTCACCAACGTCTTCTACCACTACTTGAGCAAAGAAAGTTTCCTCCTCGGGTTCTTGATCATTAAGAATTGTTTCCACCACTTCATGAGCATGGAAAGTCTCCTTCTCGGGTCCTTGACTTTCACCAATTTCTTCCGTTTGGAACCAAGACCCAACATAAATTGGGTTTTGTTCCACCTTCGAAATTGATTTGTAAGCAGGGGGGTTTTTGAGAGCAAATTGGCTAAACACCCCTCTTCCATTTCTTTTCATTAGTCTCTCCACTTTAATGGAAACTTGGACCACGACATCAAAAATATCCATTGGTTGTAATTCCACCATGTATCTAATTTCCTCGTTCAAACCTCTCAAGAACCTTACAGTGATTTTCTCCTTGGATTCATCAAGGTCACACCGAATCCTAAGGGTCTCAAACTCGGTTAAATATTCCTCCACCGGGAGAGTTTCTTGCTTCAATGTTTGGAGTTGGCGGAAGATCTCTTGTTTATAGTGGCTTGGTACAAACCTTTTTTCTCATGAGCCTTTTCATGGCTCTCCATGAGGAAATTTTTTTCTCCCCATTACGTCTTCTTTGTTCCTTCAAGCTATCCCCCCATAAACTAGCATAACCCGTGAGTTCCAAGGACACTAGTTGTAATTTAAACTTCTCGGAATAANTAGTGCCTTGGTACAAACCTTTTTCTCATGAGCCTTTTCATGGCTCTCCATGAGGAAATTTTTTTCTCCCCATTACGTCTTCTTTGTTCCTTCAAGCTATCCCCCCATAAACTAGCATAACCCGTGAGTTCCAAGGACACTAGTTGTAATTTAAACTTCTCGGAATAATCATAACATTCAAAAATCTCGTCAACCTTCTCAATCCAATCAATGAACACATCACCATTATAAGATCCATTGAATGGAGGAATAGATACCTTGATGTGTCGCATATCATCTTTTCGGTTTGGTTGCTCATGGTGACCTAAATAATCATCCAAGTCCTCGGATGCTTGATGACAGGGTATTCTCAACCCATTACCGGGTCTTCTTCTTGGAGGTGCATTCAAAAGGGAGCCTCAATGGGGGAATAACAGCCTCCAATCTTTGAAGAAATGTATCACACCTTCTATTGAGCTCATCCAGCTGGCCTTGGATACTAGATCTCGGGATTTCCAGACTCGGGGTTGGAGTAGTTTTAACACTCGGGATATTTGGTGGAACCGACTCCCGGTTGTTGTTGTAATGAAAACCACTTCTTGTCCTCATTCTTTAATCTTCAAAATAGCTCAAAAACAGAGGGAAGGGAAGGTGGGAAGGGATGTTTTTGCTCTGATACCAAATGACACGAAATAGAGATGGGAGTAATGGAAATATTTTGGATCGGCGGATTTTTAGGGATTACCCAAAAAAAAATCAGATTCGGGATGAACTTTGGACGCTTGGATCTCGCAAACGGAAGTGAGATTTTTAATGAAATTTGGAATGTATCTTGCTGAATAAGTGTAGAATGAATCCTCCAAAAATGGTTAGGATCTTACAGACATAATGGGAATTACGCCAAAAATAGTGAAGGCGGTTAGTAGGAAAATTTAGGATTTTCTCGGTATATCTGAGAAAATAGGGATGGAAGTGAACGATTGTATCTTAGAAATGGGGGTGAGTTTGGGGCTGAAATTTTGTATCTAAGTGGATGAGGGTAGAAGAATTCCTTCAAATTTGTTGAATTTCTCACGGATGGTTTGGGGGTTGTGCATGCGAGATGGAAGATAGATTGAGATTGACCGGATACCGAATATTGCGGTAAAAGGTGGTTCCTTCCACGTAAAAAAATGGATGCTTGAGCTGATGATCTACACTCTTACCCTTAGACTTTGGTTGGAGAAATGTGATAAGGATAAGTTGTCCTAGCTAGGAAGGATGACCAACTCTGGTTGTCTCTCGGTGGTCGGAATATGGATTCCAGAGACCGAGTCTCTAGAGGAAATAACTCCAAAGGGGGAGATTCACAATTTGAAAAGAAAATCTTCTAAATTCAAATTTGAAGATTACAAGCTGCAAAAGAGGGGATTTAACCAGCCATTCACGAAATCCTAGCCATCAAAGGTAAGTAAGAATGTGCCAAATCGGATGGCTCACAAGCTTTCCCGCTCTGGCCCATTACGCAAAAGGAAAGATGGTGAAACCTTTGATTTCTTCGGAAGAATAGCTTCAGCCACGTGAGCAGCTGTATTTCTCCTTTTCTTTGGCTGCAAATCCTAGCTTCCTTTTCAATTTTGACTTGGGCCGAATTGGTGGCAAAGATGTTGAGAAGTCCAAGCCGGGGAGCTTGCTTGCACTGGGCTCTCTGTAATTGTTGTAGCTGACTAGGAAAACGGTGTTTGATTTTAACGTTCCATCCTTCTTTGGAAAGCTTGAGAAAATAACTACCTTTCTTCAGAAGATGTCATTTTGATTTAAAGCTGAGAAGATCTTCAAAAAGGCCCAAACAATTTTGGAGGTCCAACTGAGCCGAATCCAAAACGTGGTCCTCATGCTTAGTTTCTTTGACAACTAGCATGTGGTCCCTTCTCCACCAAAAGGAAGCCAAGTTGGCGCCTGAATGGGCCTCACATGGCCATGCACAAAATTTCAAATATAAATACAAAGTTGGTTTGCTAAGTGTTACAACTTGTATTTCAAAGGGAACATGCTCCCTCCTTCATGGACCACTTGGGCTATGTCTTGACATCAAAATTGAATGGATTTGGCTTTTCTTTGTCCTCTAAGGTAGGCTCCAATATATTAAGTCCTTGTATTGCCTCCCCTGCAAAAGGAACAAACTTGTTAGAAAATACCCAAGCCCGAGCTCGGGTGATAGCCTCTCTCAGGTCGGTGATGGATGGTGCAACTCGAGGCATGTCATAGCACATTTGAGTGAGTTTTTAGATACTCCACACATTCAAGGAGGATTCTCACCTTTAGAAGCAACTCACTTAATGGAATGCTCTAATACATACAAAGTCGAGTTTTTACTTAACAGTACAAGCAATTTCGTAATTGAAACTAGTTTATTGAGCTTCTCCATACCATTATCCATTCGAAATGAATTTTCTAGAATTTGACTCCGTGCCAATGAAGGATTTGGTCGCACGATAGAAATATAGCCCAAAAAGGCAAGGCAATACTTGAATAATTCTCCGACTCCGAACCAATTCATTCTTTCTTCCGTTCATCTTTTTTATTTTTATTATGACAAATCCTTAAGGTGCCTTAGTTGTTGGAAAATCATGGGAGGGAAAAAGGCGCCATTAGTCGCTTTTATGACTGCCCATTTCGATGTTCACCCACAACAACTAGTTGTTTCTTCTTTTCATGAAAGCATATGCATGAAAAATATTTTTCATTTGTTTATTTGAAAACATGAATTCATGAATATACATACGCTTAATCATTGAATGTTAACATGATAAAAATATGCGTGACAATACTATATTTGATTTCATCCTAACATTAACATATTGAAAGCAAACAATTCATGTCATACAATTCATCAAAAAATTTGTACAGTCTCGATGCAAATAATTTCAGTATAAACTCGACTAACTTGTTCATCATCATATCATGTTTAATAAACATACAAATTTCTATATGTTGTATTATAATGAATAGACAAAACACATGCAATNGACGTTCGTACTAGACGCAGCGACCCTCCTTCGGACAACTGTTTCAAACATAGTGATCCCTACTTCGAACATTTGAGGAGCTTTAAAAATTTTTTTTGCCTATTTTTGTAAAATTCAAATCCAAAAATAGTTTTACCATATTTTTTGTGCCAAAAAACGTTAAAAACCCTTTTGAGTATTAGAAAATAAATTAAAGAAATTATAAATTTTGAAATAAGTCTTTTACAGGGCCGAGTGTCTCATTGCGGGAGCGTTAGAATCTGCACCTCAAAAAAGCGCAACTGGTGCGACCTACACACGGACACCTCTGCCCCACTCTCAGAGTGATGGTGTTTAGTGATCGTCTGCTCTCACCATCCGCAATCTAACGACTTGCAGACACTGAAACTTATGCAGAGAGTTGCGTGTGGGTGAGTGCAACATGCGACCCTCAACTAGGTTTTATTTCACTTATTTTCAAAGCTCTTAGTTTCTTTAACCTATTTCTTAATATTTCAGATTTTTCTAAAGTTGTTACCCTTTTCTTGAATTAAAGTCATTCGTTACTAACAAAGACCACATTTAGTTTAATAATCTTTGCCTTCCCTTCTTTCTCCACGTAAATGTAATAAAATATTATATAAAATGAGATATGATTGGGGAGNATAATCTTTGCCTTCCGCTCTTTCTCCACGTAAATGTAATAAAATATTATATCAAATGAGATATGATTGGGGAGTACGACTGATAAGAACTATAGTCTCTCCCATCTTCTTATTTTGATTGCTAAGATGATAATGTTGCAAGAGATGAGTTCTTTCTAGTTTTCTCTATAGATGTCAAACGAGTTGAATAGAACGAGCCAAGTCTAGAAAAAATTGAATCGTCGAGGTTGAGCTTAGTGACTCGAAGGTAATCATTTTTCCGAGTCTCATAAGCCGAGTCTAACGAGTTGAGTTTAATGAATCAATAAATACATAATTTTTTTGTAAATATTTTATATCTCGATCTAGATATTATACAATAAAAATATAAAATTTATTGTTGAAATCTCAAAAATATATTTAGTCATCTAATTAAATATTTTATTAATTTAAAAATTACATATAATTCAAACATTGTGTACCAAGACAGATAAATTATGTGTATATGTATTATTTAAATATTGATAATTAAATCACTACATATTAGATGTAAGTTATGTTTAAAATTGCAGTTTAAAGAAAAATTATCAAAATAAAATAAATAAGTTCAAATCTAAATTGAAAATCTAATCATCATTGTTGAAATTTTTTGAATTCTTACTTTATGTTGTCTTCTCGTTGTTGATCTCATTTCAAGGCATCATTCTAATTCTTTACGCAAATGAGTGTCTCTAAAAGATCGAGTGCAAGTCTTCCATGTTGATCATCAAACACTCATCAAAATGTAATAAAATTAAACTCTGAGGCTAGGGTAGAGTCGTGAGGTGTTAAGAGACCACATGTCATTCTTGAAAGAATAGAATAAATAATGCAGTTATATCTCCATCAAATATGAAATACCAAAATTCTTGTCGCGAAAAATTTGATATGAGGTTTCAAGTTAAATATTGAGTTAATCGAAAAAAAATTTGCCGAAATAAATATTATTACATCTTTAACAATTAAATTTAAAATATGAAAAATGCATCTCATGTGGAGAAAAGAGTTTTCAATAAAATCTAATTGAAAAGCTTTTTAAATGACCAATTGTAGATAATTTAAAATTCTATCTCTAATTTGTTAATCTTGTAAAATACAAGAAATATAACTACAAATAGTTTCACCATTACGAGTACATTCATTACAACGAAAATCATAATATATATTTACTTGGTTGTCAAAATTATCAATAAAATGTGAACTTACAACAATATAATTTAAATATTTAGTGCACTACATAATTGCCATGCACAGGTAGGGCTGGGCGAATCCGACGCAATCCGGCAATCCAATCAGATTGGATCGGATCGGGCAACGGTATTCGCTCGGCAAAGCTGAGTTTCGATCCGAACATCGGATCGTTTATCAGATCAGATCGTTATCGGATTGAAAGTGATCTGATCTGATCCGAACATCAGATTGCCGATTATAAAATGAGTCCCAAATTGAAATTTTGAAATCCCCAAATCAAAAGTTGAACTCAAAACCCTTCTGAACTCCCGACTCCCGACCATCGACTACGTGGCCCGCAACACAAACCCCTCATTTTTCTTGTTTGCTGAAGTTCGCATCGCTGTCGACTGCTGACTGCCGGTGCCGACTATCTCTTCCTTCAAGTCTCAGGTTAGATTCCGTCGTCCACCCTATTATTCGCATTATTTTGGAAATTGAAGACCGTCGTTGATTCTGTAGTTGCTTTCAGTTGTTGTCACATTATTTTCGATATCTGACCTGCATTGTAGTCTGTAGATGGATATTGGAATGGATAACATATTGTCAAACATCGGGAAGTCGGGTACAAGAAGGGATGGGCTTTCGGATCATATCGGATCCGATCCAATCCAATCCCATCCAATCTGTCCCGATGCTTAACCGAGAACTTGTACAAATATTTTAGAATGAATTTTTGTAATGAATTATTGTATTTTGTACTTCGTGCTGTGTTTTAAATTTGGTTTGATTGTTTTGTTGCAGAATGGAAAGTACAGCTTTTGCAACTATCGAAAGAAGAAGTTGCAAAAAGTATTTGTTGGACACAGATCAATTACAGAAGAAGTTGCCTTTTACTACGCATCAAGGGGAAGCAAGCTCGTCTTCTATATCATATTTTACGCAGGCAGAAGCACGTGAGTACTTGTGAGCATGATTATAACCGATGAACTACCAATGAGAATGGTAGAAAAAGAAGGATTCAGAAAGTGGTGTGCATATCTCCGGCCCGAGTTGGTTCTACCTTCGTGCAGGTCAGTGTCAAGGGATATCGAGGCCATTTATAAGAGGAAAAAAAGTCAGTTGAAAGATTATTTTAGTAAAAGTAATCAGAGAGTTTGCCTGACAACGAATACTTGGACGTCTGCTCAGAATATAAACTACATGGTTTTGACAAGCCACTTTATCGATGAAGATTGAAAATTGCACAAGAAAATATTAAATTTTTGACAAATTGACGACCACAAAGGAGAAACCATTGGGAAATTAATTGAGAGATGTTTGCATGATTGGAGGATTGAGAAGGTGTTCACAATTATGGTGGACAATGCCTCCTCAAATGATGTGGCCATTGCACATATGGTTAGGAGTTTGCGACATTGGAATGGATTGGTTTTGGATGGAGACTTCATTCACGTGCGATGCTTTGCTCATATCACCAGATTTATTGTGATGATGGGCTTAGAGAGCATCAAGCTTCTATTAGTCGAGTACGGAGGGCGGTGAAGTACGTTAAATCCTCACCAGCACATTTAGTGAAGTTCAAAAGTTGCATTGACATGATGAAGATAACATTTAACGATAATGTGACTTCTGATGTGCCTACTCAATGGAACTCGACATACCTTATGTTGGAAAGAGCTGAGAAGTATGCAGCTGCATTCGAAAAACTTGCAGAATCTGACTCTCAGTTCTTAGCATATATGGGAGTTGAAGGGCCTCTGACAGACAGAGATTGGGTGGATATTAGTCAATTTACCAAATTCTTGGAAATTTTCTATGACTCGACGGTTGCCATATCAGGTTCCATGTATGTGACCTCCAACATGTATGTTAGTGAGGTATGTTGAATGAAGCTTAATATTCAAATGCCAGTTGACGGTCCTAATCCATTATTGAGAACAATGGCTAATGGCATGATTGCAAAGTTTGACAAGTATTGGGGGGACGCCAAAAAAATGAATAAACTTATGTGGATTGCAGTTGTTTTGGATCCTCGGTCCAAAGCAAATATGTTAAAACTTTGTTTGACCATTCTGATGGGGGACGGAGCGGGGGCGTGAATATTATGACGAAGTAGATTTTCTTTTGCGCCGACTTTACAGTGCGTATAAGGGTTCAAGTGACGAACCATCGAGTTCATCCAATGTTAGCGCACCACTACTGAAGGATCCTTTATTTTCTAGATTATACTTCGGGACATCTTTTACCGAGTCTAGAATTAGTAGGTCGGAACTTGACGTCTACCTACATGATGCTGTTGAAGAATTTTTAGATAATCTAGACCTTTTGCTATGGTGGAAATTGAATTCCCATAAATTTCCAATTTTGAGTATGATAGCGAAGGACGTGTTAATCGTTCC
>QAOC01024237.1:9427-22081 GCA_003255005.1 Begonia fuchsioides
AAGGTCAGCTTGGGCCGAAACCAGAAATGTTGTTTTCATCACCATGGATGTTTTGATCACCCTTCCATGCCACGGGTACACTAAGTACCCTTACATGTGCACAAATTTAAGCTACTAATTATCCTCCTAATTATTACATAAAACTAACTAAATTATTACGCAAAGTGGTCAAAAGGAAAACATGCTTTCCCCTTCATGTTTTGGTGATTTGGGGCCACCTTAATGTGCCACCCTTGAACTCCTCTTCCTTCATCAAGTGTGGTTGGCCCATGAAATGCATCAACCCCACTTGACAACTAGGTCTCACCATGCCCTTCATCTTTGGCTTCTTGATTAAACCTTTATAAAACAAGCTTCCTACAAAATTAACAAACTCATTAGAAAATAGTTTGCTTCCGCTTCTAGATGTACTAATCCGTGACACATCACCGGTCTTCGTGCTCGTTGGTCGTGTGCTATCAAAGGAGCAATTGGTTGTCTCGTGTGGCCAAAGGTTGGCGTGGCTGCTGTCATGGCGCAAATGTTGCTGCGACACACTTGATCTCTCGTTGTTCACTACGGTTGCACGTTGTTGACGTTCAGAAGCTGGCCTTTTGACAACCAACCCGATCGACCATTGTTGCCTCTTCTTATGACAGTCGCGTTGAGCTCGCTTGTCTAGATGGTGAAGATATGTTGTGTTGGTTGCTGGATGTCCAGTAGGCGTGCGGTTGTGGAGCAAAAAGTGCGTGAGTGGTATTTTGGGCGTGTAGCTTACTGGGATCATTGCTTTGTGCAATGAACTGTTGCTCCGAGTTCTTTCTCAAGGTGTTTGCTCGAGTGGGCTTGATGTTCGTCGTGGCAAATGCGTCAGTTTCTGTACGATTGACCCAAACTCGGCATGTCCTGTGCCTCGTTGAGCGTTTCAGTTGGTGTCTTTATTTGGATACGCGGCGAATGTGAAAACTGGCTGCTACACCCCGCCAGGAAAATTTGATGTTTCAGTTCTTGTTGTTGCTTTTTATTGTCTTTTGTGGTGTGCATGTGTTTGTTACTCGTTGCCTCGAATATAGAAAATGAACGCATTAGTTGTCGGCCTCTTTGATTGGAAAGTGTCGAGAGCTTGACCAAAGTTGGCATTAAGAACGACTTTGATTGTTTTCCTTGCGCATTGACGTCGCCCTGGTGGCTCAACCGAGAATGCGATCCAGACGCATAGAAAGAATGCTACTTGGTTGATCGTGCCTGTAGTCATATGCTTGTCTCAAAGATTAAGCCATGTATGTGTAAGTATAAACTAATTCAAACTGTGAAACTACAAATGGCTTATTAAATCAGTTATAGTTTGTTTGATGGTACTTGCTACTCGGATAACCGTAGTAATTCTAGAGCTAATACGTGCAACAAACCCCGACTTCTGGAAGGGAGGCATTTATTAGATAAAAGGTCGGCGAGGACCTAGTCCGTTGCTCTGATGATTCATGATAACTTGACGAATCACACGGCTTTTGTGTTGGCGACGCATCATTCAAATTTCTGCCCTATCAACTTTCGATGGTATGATAGTGGCCTACTATGGTGGTGATGGGTGACGAAGAATTAGGGTTTGATTATGGAGAGGGAGCCTGAGAAATGGCTACCACATCCAAGGAAGGCAGCAGGCACGCAAATTACCAAATCCTGACACGGGGAGGTAGTGATAATAAATAACAATACCGGGCTCTTCGAGTCTGGTAATTGGAATGAGTACAATCTAAATTCCTTAACGAGGATCCATTGGAGGGCAAGTCTTGTGCCAGCAGCCGCGGTAATTCCAGATCCAATAGCGTATATTTAAGTTGTTGCAATTGAAAAGCTCATAGTTGGATCTCGGGATATGTCTGTCGGTCTGCCTTATGGTGTGCATCGTTAGTCGTGTCCTTTCTGCCGATGATGCGTTCCTTGCCTTAATTGGCCTGGTTGTTCCTCCCGCACTATTACTTTGAAGAAATTAGAGTGCTCAAAGAAAGCCTTCGCTCTGTATACATTAGCATGGGATAACGTTTTCACTAATCAAGAACGAAAGTTAGGGGCCCGAAGACGATCAGATACCGTCCTAGTCTCAACCATAAACGATGCCGACTAGGGATCGACGAATGTTGCTTATAGGACATCGCTGACACCTTCTGAGAAATCAAAGTCTTTGGGTTCAGAGGGGAGTATGGTCGCAAGGCTGAAACTTAAAGTAATTGACGGAAGGGCACCACCAAGAGTGGAGCCTACGGCTTAATTTGACTCAACACGAGGAAACTTACCAGTTCCAGACATAGTAAGGATTGACAGACTGAGAGCTCTTTCTTTTTTTTGTTAAGTAAAGTACATTAACAAGAACATTTACATGAGTAAATACAAAAGGGCACCAGAAAAAGAAGGCACATTCCGACCTAACCGCTCGTCCACCAGCACCAAAAAATTACCCCCAAAAGATTGATCTTAGATTTTCCAAGAATCATGACCCAAGGACAAAAGGAGATCAGCCCGGACACATGAAGTTAAACAAAACAAAGGAACCTTGACATAGATCAAGGCTCCAGCCAGGACAGTTCATCGGGAAAGAACCAATACAATTGTTTGAGCACTTGTCTCTCGATCTGTCTTGCAATTTGCGCTGGTGAAGTGAAAGCATTCTCATATTTTCGAGCATTCTGGGCCGCCCATATGTAATATATTGAGGTCGCCAAGAGCATTTGCAAGACTCGAGCATCTCGGCGGAGTCTACGCTTGTTGAGCTTGATGCACCACTTAATGGTGCTTGCAATTGTTGAAAGACGCTTCGTGATGCCAAATTTTTGCTTGCAAATAGACCATACGTCTTTAGTGGCCCAGCAAGCAAACAATAAGTGCTGGGCTGATTCTTCATTTGCTGCACAAAATAAACATGACCGGCTTGCTTCTTGGACTTGCATTCTAGACAAGATATTGTCGTGGACCGCCAGCCATAATACAAAAGATTGCTTAGACACGAGATAGTTGCTCCATATGATCCGAAAAGCCAGCTTTTGAGAGGCCGGGTTTTATACTTCCGATAATCCACCATTGATGTTTGTTGCTTTCCACTTAGACAGTGTTGCTTCGGCGAGCGCAACCTAGCCAACCTTTGAAACTAGGCCATCACTAATGTGCAATAGCTTCTTAATAAGAGGAGATGCTCTATAGCCAGCTTTCCAATTCCAAAAGCCAGCATCTTTCATATAAATCTGATGGATCCAACAGACCCAAAGAGATTCCTTCTCGCCTAGATGTTCCAGAGGACCTTGGAGAGGTGGGAACAATTCCAAGCTTCGAGATCTCGGAAGCCAAGACCACCCTTGTTTTTTGGAAGGCAGCATTGCTTCCAAGAAACTTTTGCAAGGGAGCCACCCCACAAGAAACTTTGATTCTGACAGTTGTTGGTAAGTTCAGAATCGAAAGCCAAAAACATTCAACGCCTTACAGAATTGATTTTATTAGCTCTGCACGGCCGACGAAGGAAAGGGAACTTGGATTCCATGATTCAACATTTGATTTCAGCCACAGAATAAGCACATCATAATAAAAAATCCACAGCCTGTTTGAAGACAGCAGAATCATCAAATAACAAAAGGGGAATTTGCCCACTTTGATCCGAGAAGAGCTTAAGATTTCAGCGAGATCTTCTTCACTAATGTCTGTTGAGTAAAAACTAGTCTTACGGCGATTCATATGGAGCCCCGAAGATTTACCAAACTCATCAAGGCAGTGAAGAATTGCTCTAATTGAAACAATATCTCCTCGGGCCAAAAGAATAAGATCATCTGCGAACGCTATATGCGATAAGCTCATACGGCCACATAATGAGTGGAAATTAAACCCAGACCAAGGAAGCTTCATTTTAGTAAGTCTCGAGAAGTACTCCAGACAAATTTCAAAAAGGTAAGGCGACAGAGGATCACTTTTCCTTAAGCCTTTTGCACCTTGAAAAAAACCGTGAAGTTTTCCATTTAGCGAAATGGAATAAGAGGCCGAGGATACAAATTCCATGATCCAACACACAAACCTCGGGGGGAAGCCGAGAGCACGAAGCATGCTATCAAGAAAACTCCAGGATACAGAGTCAAAAACTTTTGTGAGATCCACTTTAATAAAGCATCTAGGGGATGCTTTCCGAATATTGTATTTCCTGATGAGTTCTTGCATTAGATGGATATTCTCCAACATGCTTCTTCCTTTAATGAACGCAAATTGTGCCGGATCAGTTATATCCCCCAAGGAGGCAGACAGACGGTTAGCAAGAATCTTTGCAATGACCTTGTAGAAGACATTGCAACACAAAATTGGTCTAAAGTCAGAAGCGGACTCAGCTTCTTTTGACTTTGGGATTAAAGCAATTATGGAATGGCTCCATTGCTTGAGAGCTCTTTCTTTCTTTTTTTTTGATAAGTGTCTTAAATAAATGAAGGAAGATCAACCGTACAGACAAATCAATTGTGGCCGGTTGGACGGGACCATGATTTAGGCATCGTCCCAACGACCACAACGGAAGGTGGATCCTAGTAACACATCTCGCATTCAGAGATGCAAAAGTAAAGGCGATGTTAGATGCCAGCAGATTCCAATCTTTCAGCAAGAGCTGGAAAGATAAGGAAGAGGATTTTAAATATTTTCCTTTCAATGCAAGCTGCCACCTGAGCCGGATGTTGGTAAATGTTGTCAAAACATCGTGCATTCCGGGCTGACTTGATATGGTAGACTGAGCAGGAAAGCACGGTTTTGAAAATTTTCCTGGCTTTGTGATTCATCCAGCCGGATTTGGTAGTCCACTTGAGGGCGCTGGCAATTGTAGAGAGACGCCTTTTGCTGCCTAATCTATCTTTAATGGTGGACCAGACTTTGGATGAGAAGTTGCAATAAAAAAAGATGTGCCTGGAGAAATCTTGATGGATCTCGCATAAGGAACATATGCCATCCGTTTCGAGAAAAGAAAGTTTGTCTTTTGTCGGGAGCTTGTCATGATAGGCAAGCCATAGAGGAAATGAGAGCTTTGGCACATGATTGTGCTTCCAGATGGCTTTGAAGCTGGGCTTGGGGATGCGGAAGGCCTGAAGAATTTGTAGGCTTCAGACGACCCCTTGCTTTCAGCCGATGAGGCCACAGAGTTAGTAATTCCTTGGCTTTTTTTTTGGATCCATCCTTAGCCAGGAGGGCTGACCTAATGTTTAGGATTTTTTTGATCAAAGGGGAGCCGCGATATCTAGATGTTCAGCTCCAAAAAGTGGCTTGCTTGATATAATAGTGATGGATCCAATGAACCCCTAAGCTATCCTTTTTCTGGTGGATGCCCCAAAGGTTTTTTGCTAGCAGCGCTAAGTTCCATGTGTCAAGGTCTTTAAGACCAAGGAAACCCTCATCCTTTGGGAGACAGCAAGTTGGCCATGCAACTTTGGCGTAAGGCTTCCCCCAAAGGAAGGATCTGCATATTTTGATTAGTTTGGCTCGGACGGCAGCCGACAGGCTGAATAAAGAGAGCCCGAAGGTCTCTACACTTTGGAAGATAGACTTTATTAGCTCAGTTCTTCCAGCCATAGAAAGGCTTTTGGCATTCCAGACTTTGAGGTAAAGCTTCGTTTTCTCTAAGAGGTGGTCATAATTGAGAATCCCAAGATTCTTAGGAGATAGCGGGATGCCAAGGAATCTTGTTGGGAATTTGCCATCCTCCAAACTAGTTGCTGCTTTAATCTGGAGGAGTTCCTCTTTAGGAATTCCGACAGGAAAGAAACACGATTTTGAGGTATTCATATTGAGGCCCGAGGAGGCACTGAATTCAGATAGGCACGAGAGGATGCTTTTGATGGAGATTAGGTCTCCCCTTGCCAGGAGGATTAGATCATCCGCATAGGCAAGATGAGTAATTCCGAGCTGTTGGCACATGGGATGGAAATTATAGCCCGAGGACAGGAGACGAGCGCAGATAATTCACGAGAGGTATTCCATAGTAATTACAAAAATGTAGGGGGAGAGAGGATCTCCTTGCCTGATACCTTTTGAACCTTTGAAAAAACCATGGAGGCGCCCATTGACAGAGACCGAATAAGAAGTTGTGGAGATGCATTCCATGATCCATTTGATGAAGGTGACTTGGAAGCCGAGAGCGGTGAGCATCTTTTGGAAAAAGTCCCATGAGACTGAGTCAAAGGCTTTTTGGAGGTCAACTTTTATAAAGCATCGAGGTGAGGCTCTTTTGGTGTTGTATTTTCTAATTAGCTCTTGCATCAGATGGATGTTGTCACCTGCGGTTTTACATCCGAATTACCCATGCCCGTGCCTCCTTCCGGACCACTTAGGAGTGCCTTAAGTCACACTTTCAAAAAGGCAGGGATATCCCTTGATGTCCGGAGATAGGTTCAAGTCAACGAAGATCTTCCTGAAGCTAATCCTAGGCGTTCATGTAATCTAAGGGCCTAAAATGTCTTTCTTCTATTTTTACGTTTTTAGCATTTAAGTGTATCAACCTCACACTTTAGAGGCAGAGAGAATTTTAATCAAATTGTGCATTACACCTTCTTCCCTTTGGTTGAAGCTCTTCCCGACGCTCCTTCTCAGGTGAGTCATATCCGGCCGAGTGTGTCAACCCTCGTGAGTGTGATCGGTGAGTCATATCCGAACACTACCGAGGTCTACCAAGGCGAACACTTTGATTGCTCAAGTGTTCGACTTGTACAACCTCATCCTTCATTTCTAACCTTCTCAAATCCCGAAACCATTTCCCGAGCTATCACCTTCCTTCATTGTCCAATTCCGAGCCCGATTCATCCATCTGAGCTATCCCTTTATTTCTTCGAGCCATTCCCTCATTTTCCACATTATTCCTATTCATTCTTAACCCATTTCACTTCCACATCCTAAATCCCCATTTCACCTGAGTCCATTTTCCTAATTGCCGCACAACCCTCTCTCCCGAGTTCGGTGTGCACGCATTCTTCCGACCACGGTGCGCCGACCCTTCGTGACGGCACATCAAGACCTCTAATAGGCCAAACGCATACAATACATACTTACTTTGATTTCTTATGTCTTTTGTTTCAACTTGGCAATGCACACTAGAAGCTTGAGAACCTATATTACCAAACCATTCAAATAAGTTTTTATACTATAAGTAACTATTTTTGCCATAACTTCCAAAATTCATAACTTAGGTTATACAACTTCTTTTTTTCCTTAATTCTCGTGCCCAACTTTCACTTATAGTGTTTATTTCATTAGGTTAGAAGAACACTTATCCATTTGAAAATCTTTAAAACATGCTAAAAGCCTAATACTCGACACTGTCCAAAACTTTCCAATTCACTGTTTTTCAATCATTTTATAAAAATTGTAACTTGGTATATACAACTCCAAATCCCTTAATTTTAAATCCATGATTTCGAGTATTAAGTCTACTACAACTCTATAGAAGAACTTGCTATCAAATAAACACATCTAGGGCACTTTAATTACATGTATAATACAAATTCTTAGACTAAATTTAATGCATTTGAGCTCTTTAACATTTTCGAAAACATTAAACCCTAACAAGGCACAGTTTAATCCGAATTTGACTTTCATAACATCTAATTCAAAAATAATAACAGATAATCAAATCTTCAGCCAATAAAACTCTAAAAACCTCCATTTCTAGGGTTAGGACATACCTTGAGTTTAGAAAATCGTTGGGGGTACTCTTTTCCTTTGCTGTTTTCTTTTTTTTTCTTCTTGATTCACTCTTAACTCACCAAATTCTATGTTTTCATCAATTTTTTTCTCATCAATCTCTCAAAAATCCAAATCCCCCATTTTCTCCTCTCTCTTGTCAGGCAACCAGACCTTTTCTTCTACCTCTTGGTCTACTTATGTTGTTTTTTTATTATTTTAACTTTAAAATATCTAAAACTCATCCAACCGTTCATTTAAAGTGGCTAAATCTCAACCATTGATTATAATATTCTAAAGTAATACATATGAAATCTCCATGTTACCCTTACAAGTGGCTAATATTGATCTTCAATCCGTTTTATCGGTTGAAAGTTCCAAAAAAAGAGGTAGACCGTTTCATATTATTTCGGTCGACCGATACACAAAAGGGTTGACTGATCCTTCATAAAATTCAGCATATCCTTCCTCAAAAATTTTAAATCCCAAAATCTATATATATAAAAAAAAGTTAACTAATATGCAACACATAATGATTTAATATCCACGAAATTCTACCAAATTAAACTTAAAAAAAAATTAATATCTAATTTACAAAAATATAAAATAGTCGGGTATTACATTATACCCTCCTTACTTAAATTTTGTCATCAAAATTTAGGAGACAAACAGATTTGGAAACTTGTCTAGCATGTCTTGCCTTCTTTCCCAAGTAGCATCTTCGATATTGTGGTTTCGCCACAGTACCTTCACCAAAGGTATATGCCGATTCCGTAATACTTTCATCTTAGTGTCGAGAATTCTTGCTGGCCTTTCCTCATACGTCATTGTCAAATCCAAGTCCACTTCTTGTGTCTCAATCATCTGGGAAGGGTCACGTATGCATTTTCTCAACATGGATACGTGAAACACGTTGTGAACATTACTCAAACTTTCTGGCAATTCCAGCATGTAAGCTACTCGTCCAACCTTTTTTACAATCGGAAAAGGCCCAATGTATCTTGGAGCGAGTTTTCCTTTTCTTCCAAATCACATTACTCCTTTGAAAGGGAAGGTCTTCAAAAATACTTCATCACCTAAATTGAACACCAATTCTCGTCGTCTCCGATCCGTATAACTCTTTTGACGACTTTGAGTAGCTTTCATTCTCTACTGGATAACTCTCACTTGCTCCAAAGTCTGCTATATAATCTCCGGACCATAGAGTTTTGCTTCTCCTACCTCATCCCAGTATAATGGTGATCTACATTTACGTCCATACAAAGCTTCATACGAAGCCATATTAATAGACGATTGATAGCTGTTATTATATGTGAACTCCAGTAGTGGTTACAGCTTACTCCACGTAGTTTGGAAATCCAACACACAAGCTCTAAGCATATCCTCAAGGATTTGAATCATTCTTTCACTTTGTCCATCGGTTTGGGGATGAAATGTGGTGCTAAATGTTAGACTTGTCCCCATAGCCGTATGCAAACTTTTCCAAAATCTAGAAGTAAATCTAGAATCTCTATCAGAAACAATTGAAATTGGAACTCCATGTAGCCTTACAATTTCTTGTACGTACAATTCGACATATTGATCCATGGTATACGTAACTCTAACAGGTATAAAATATGTTGACTTAGTTAACCGATCTACAATCACCCATATACTATCATGCCCTTTTGTTGTTCTTGGTAAACCCACTACGAAATCCATGGAAATGTGCTCTCATTTCCATTCTGGAATCGATAAGGGCTCAAGCGTTCCTGCAGGCTTTTGGTGTTCAGCTTTAACTTGCTGACATGTGACACACTGTTCCACATGTTTGCCATGTCTACCTTCATTCCCGGCCACCAAAAATATTGCCTAAGGTCTCGGTACATTTTTGTGCTTCCTGGGTGCATTGAAAAATTAGACGAGTGAGCCTCATTCAAAATTTCTTTTCTAAGCTCTTTATTTTCTTGGACGTACCACCTGTTTTTGAACTTCAACACCCCATCATTTGAAAATTGATAATCGGGCGATATTTGCATAGTAGTTTGCACATACTGCTTATATCTTTTATCTTCTTGTTGCAATTCCTTAAAATGACTTGAGGTCGGTGTATTGTGCGTTACACCCCAACAAGTTTATCAACAATCAAAAATCATAAAAATACATAACCTTTACAATGTAGACCTCTAATAGGCCAAACGCATACAACACATACTTACATTGATTTATGATGTCTTTTGTTTCAACTTGGCAATGCACACTAGAAGCTTGAGAACCTATAATGCCAAACCATTCAAATAAGTTTTTATACTATAAGTAACTATTTTCACCATAACTTCCAAAATTCATAACTCAGGTTATACAACTTCTTTTTTTTCTTAACTCTCGTGCCCAACTTTAACTTATGGTGTTTATTTCATTCGGTTAGAAGAACACTTATCCATTTGAAAATCTTTAAAACATGCTAAAAGCCTAATACTCGAAACTGTCCAAAACTTTCTAATTCACTGTTTTTCAATCATTTTATAAAATTTGTAACTTTGTATATACAACTCCAAATCCCTTAATTTTAAATCCATGATTTCGAGTATTAAGTCTACTACAACTCTATAGAAGAACTTGCTATCAAATAAACACATCTAGGGCACTTTAATTACATGTATAATACAAATTCTTAGACTAAATTTAATGCATTTGAGCTCTTTAACATTTTCGAAAATGGTAAACCCTAAAATTTTTATTGGTTGAAAGTTCCAAAAATAAGATGTAGACCGTTTCATATTATTTCGGTCAACCGATACACAAAAGGGTCGTCTGATCCTTCATAAAATTCAGCATATCCTTCCTTAAAATTTTTAAATCCCAAAATCTATATATCAAAAAAAAAATTACCTAATATGCAACGCATAATGATTTAATATCCTTAAAATTCTACCAAATTAAACTTTAAAAAAGTAATAATACGTAATTTATAAAAATACAAAATAGTCGGGTATTACAGGGGGTTCCTGGGAAGTTGAGTTTTCTCACGGGGAGACAGTTGAGTGGTCTACAGAGGCCTTTGCGGGAGGGGGATTGTCAGCCCGCAAAGATTTTCCCGGGCCTTGATGGATATTTGGTGGTGGAGGACCCGAGGGGGGATGATAAGCTTCAATTTGCACAGCGATGAATTGTAGTCTAGAGAAGAGCAGGAGGTGCAGAAGAGGTGATCGGCTAGATGATTCTTTGTGTGAATTCATTGCCTTTAAGACCTTTGAAGCTAACTTCCGAGATAAGGTCTTTAGAGAGGTCAACTTCAACAAGGGCTCGAGCGTATCCCAATCTCCCAAAGGTTTTGGTTAGCAGGTTCGTGGATATTGGCCTGCTGATAATCGAGCAGATTTTGATAACCAAGCAGATTCTAACTGTAGCTCGAGGAGGGTGATTCAGACTAGAACAATCTTGAAATCCGTATTTTTGAATGTAAACCATTCAGGTCTTTCTTTTAGGAGGGTTTTCCCAAAGATTGAATAAGGGCCATCCCTAAGGACCCGACGAAAATCCTCAGCCAATTCAAAGATGAAGGAGGTCCATCCTTTGGTGCTTGGATTATTTTGACCTTACATTTCCATCTGCTAGTGAGCTTGAGCAAGCCCTTCTTTCCCAAGGTGCCTGGATGGGAAGAAACCCACAAGTGCATGCCCGATTTCTTCTGCAACGTCAACCAAGTCTGAATCAAGAAGTTGGAAGGTGCCTGGAGGATGATCCTCGGGGAAGTCGGGCGTTTCCATAGCCGGACCATCATGAGACGGCATGCAAAGGGGAAGCAAGGGAGCATCTTGAGGGGGAGGGGGATGATTGGAGATATTGTTGGGGAGAGGAGGGAACTTCCCAAGAAGGTTGGCCTAGCTTTTCGAGGGGAGAAGGGGAGATGTTGAGGATGCAAAGGAATGAGGGGGGNTGCTGCTAGAGGGGTAGGTGACATAGGAGATGGTCTATGCCGGGTAGGGAAATGGGAGGGAATAATTATAATATATCAAGCTGGACACATGAGGCATGCCCGACATGAATATACAGCTGAAACAGACAGCTAGTCTCCTAGGGGGATGCCCGGCGGTTAGGGAATAGGCTCAAAATGACAAAAGTTGACGATTGGGATTTTGATGATTGGGATGGGTTGAATCCAGGTTTGGTTGGTTTTGAGGGAAGTTCAGGTGGTTGCTTGGTTCAGCCGGGTCCAAGACAACCTTTGAGGATTTCTTCTTGGATTTTTTGCTGAGGTCCGGTCCATCTTTAAGGGCTGGTTTTTTTGCCATCTGGTGAGTCAGGAAGGGGGGTGGTGGGGATGACAGGGCTACTGCCGCCGCTGGAGGGGTAGGTGACATAGGAGATGGTCTATGCCGGGTAGGGAAATGGGAGGGAATAATTATAATATATCAAGTTGGACACGTGTGGCATGCCCGACATGGATATACAGCTGAAACAGACAGGTAGTCTCCTAGGGGGATGCCCGGCGGTTAGGGAATAGGCTCAAAACGACAAAAGTTGATGATTGGGATTTTGAAGTTTCGGGGAATGGAGGGAGGGCATGCCGATGGACTTCCGGCGACGCTTTGGGGTGAATTCTGGCTAGGAAAAATGGCAAAGTGAAAATCGAGCGATAAGGGTTGTAAAACCGTGATGGGGGAAGGAAGGGGGACTTAGAATGGGAGAAATTAGGATAAAGGATGGAGTGGATTGGGAGATATTGAGTGGAGAAGTTTGGGAGAGGATGCTAACGGTAAAAGAGGAGATAACTAACCGTAATCTTTTCCGGTGTAAGAGTTCAGAAATCTTTCACCACAATACCGATTCCAGGGAGCATTCTTGGGAGACAGCCACTAGGAGATAGGAAAGAATCAATTACCCGACGGGAAACCAGAAGGAGATCTCGTGAAAAGGAGGCGCCAGAGACGGGAATTGAGAGAACCCAAAATCGCCTTCCAAGGAGAGAATTCCTAACATCCTGCTCTTTTTTTTTTTTTTTTTTTTTTT
>QAOC01024237.1:24164-34181 GCA_003255005.1 Begonia fuchsioides
GTTGAGGCCAAACATGGCCATGGATCGGGCTCCATGGGTTGGATGCTCTCGGGCCGCTACCTGTTCTGGAGGCCTCTGTAATGGCGATGGTTGACCGGGTAATCTTTGTCCCAAATTGATGATCTACCCTATGATGGAAACCTTAGGATGTTGGCCACATTTTTGTAGAAGCATGCTTGTCCAAAACAGGTCTGGAAGGCGGTCAAAACGGCTGCACAAGCCTCGAAGGTCAGCTTGGGCCGAAACCAGAAATGTCATTTTCATCACCATGGATGTTTTGATCACCCTTCCATGCCACGGGTAAACTAAGTACCCTTACATGTGCACAAATTTAAGCTACTAATTATCCTCCTAATTATTACATAAAACTAACTAAATTATTACACAAAGTTGGCAAAAAGGAAAACATGCTTTCCCCTTCATGTTTTGGTGATTTGGGGCCACCTTAATGTGCCACCCTTGAACTCCTCTTCCTTCATCAAGTGTGGTTGGCCCATGAAATGCATCAACCCCACTTGAAAACTAGGGCTCATCATGCCCTTCATCTTTGGCTTCTTGATTAAACCTTTATAAAACAAGCTTCCTACAAAATCAACAAACTCATTAGAAAATAGTTTGCTTCCGCTTCTAGATGTGCCAATCCGTGGCACATCATCCACCCGAGGTGTGAAAGGATTTGTCCTCAAATCCAAAAACTTTATGATCCTTCCAAAAACCTCTTGGTGTTGCTTAGTATGCTCGGCCATTGTCCATTTCATTCCATTCATTGACTCGGCAATGGATGCCCTACCAACATTTATAATTTGGCCAAACCTCCAAGGCCAACTTCTTTGGCCCCTTTTTCCCAAGGCCCTAAGGTCTTCCAACTTGAGGCTAGGCCAAGCAACTTTCCAAACAAAATTGGTGGGTGCAATTAAAATATTTCCCATAGGCACCTTAACTTTGGCATGGGAAAATATTAAAGCAACTCCAAAAACAAATGAACCATACTCGTTGTCTAAGAGGGCATAATTACCGTAGCTCAAAAACTCATTGAGTTGAACAATCTCAATCATAATGTGGGGTTGAAATCCCTTTAGCCACCAATAAGAGGTTTGAGCAAAAACTTTTGTAAAAGTGGAACCGAAACACTTTATGCAACTCAAAGGTGTGCCAATCCCACAAAAAATGACTGTTGAAAATGATGGCCCATCAAAGAATTCCAAGTGGCTCCAATTGTGTTGATTCTTTTTCGAGAAAGAATGGAAGAGATAGGAGGGACTCCGGAAGAAGTCTTAGCCCTCCTAGAAGAGTATGATGATGTCTTCCCCGAAGAGTTGCCAACCGGTCTACCACCAATCTGTGGGATAGACCATCAGATTGATCTTCAACCCGGGGTTGTTCTACCAAATCGGCCAGCATATAGAATGAATCCTGAGGAGGCTAAAGACCAAATCGGCCGAGAGTCATTAAGTCCTTGTGCGGTGCCAACCCTTTTGGTGCCAAAGAAGGATGGCTCCTCTCGGATGTGCATTGACAGCCGTGCAATCAACCAAATTACTATTAAGTACCGGTTCCCCATACCACGGCTGGAGGACTTATTGGATGAGCTAAGTTGTGCTGCCTACTTCTCAAAAATTGATCTAAAGAGCGGTTGTCATCAAATGAGGATGCTAGAAGGAGATGAGTGGAAAACCGACTTCAAAACCAAGTATGGGCTTTATGAATGGTTAGTTATGCCATTTGGGCTATCTAATGCCCCTAGCACTTTTATGCGTTTAATGAACCATGTGCTGAAAGATTACTTGGGAAAGTTTGTGATAGTATACTTTGATGATATATTAGTCTATAGTGCACAGTATCTGGATCACTTGGGACACCTTCGTATACTATTTGATCCACTTAGACAGGCTCATTTGTTTGGCAATTTGAAGAAATGCTCCTTTCTACAAGAAAGAGTGCATTTCCTCGGCTTCATTTTGTCCAAGAATGGAATAGAATTTGATCAAAGCAAGATAGAAGCAATTCGGGAATGGCCGACCCCTAAGTGTGTTGTGGACATTAGGAGTTTCCATGGCCTTGCTTCATTCTACCGGAAGTTCATCAAGGGGTTTAGTAGCATTGTTGCTCCCCTCACGGATTGCACCAAAAAGGGGAAAGAATTTGAATGGACCCCGGTGTGCCAAGCTAGCTTTGACCGAATCAAGGAGGCTCTTTGCAATGCTCCTCTCTTAGTGCTCCCGGATTTTCATAAGGTCTTTGAAGTGGATTGTGATGCCTCGGCCCTCGGCATAGGAGCGGTTCTCATGCAAGAAGGGAGGCCCGTGGCCTACTTTAGTGAAAAGTTGAAGGGGCAGCCTTGAATTACTCCACTTATGATAAGAAGATGTATGCTTTGATAAGAACCATTAAAGTTTGGCAGCATTATCTCCTTCCTAAGGAGTTTATTATACACACGGATTACCAAGCCTTGAAGCATATTAAAAGCCAAGGGAAGCTCAGCAAGAGACATGCGAGATGGGTGGAGTTTCTTGAGAGATTTCCTTATATTATAAAGTACAAGAAGGGTGAAGTGAATGTGGTGGCCGATGCACTTTCAAGAAGAACCATGTTGCTTACCGAGCTCACTTCCCGAATCTTGGGATTTGAGTGGATCAAAACCTCTTATAAAGACGACCCCGACTTCAAGGAGTGTTTTGAAAGGTGTTTGAACAAGGAAGGAGGCGCCTATCACTTGACGGATGGCTACCTATTTAAAGGGGGACAGCTTTGTATTCCTAAGTGCAACCTTCGAGAATCTCTAGTGAAAGAAGCTCACGGTGGAGGATTGGCCGGACACTTTGGGGAAAAAAAGACCCTAGAGGCATTGAAGGAACATTTCTTTTGGCCACACATGATCAAGGAGGTGCACAAGTACATAGAGAAGTGCATTGTTTGCAAAAAGGCTAAAAGCCGAGTGCTTCCTCAAGGATTGTATATGCCCTTGCCGGTACCCTCTCAACCGTGGATGGATGTGAGCATCGATTTTGTTTTGGGATTACCTCGGACTCCTAGAGGAAAAGAGGCCATCATGGTGGTTGTTGACCGCTTCTCCAAGATGGCTCACTTCATAGCTTGCAAGAAAACCGATGATGCTAATCAAGTAGCCGAATTGTTCTTCAAAGAAATTGTTAGGCTTCATGGAGTTGCCACCACAATTGTCTCGGACCGGGACACCAAATTCTTGAGTTCTTTTTGGAAGACTTTGTGGAGAAAACTTGGAACTAAATTGTTGTTTAGCACTTCCTTCCACCCCCAAATAGATGGCCAAACGGAAGTGGTAAACTGCACATTGGGATCATTGCTAAGAAGCATCGTGGGAAAGAGACTCTCGGATTGGGATGCACAATTACCTTATGTGGAGTTTGCATAAAACCGAAGTGTGCATAGTGCAACTCAAACATCTCCATTTGAGGTGGTTTATGGTTTTAACCCGTCCACTCCTTTGGACTTGATCCCATTGCCGAGCCAAGAACTAGCCAATCCGGATGGAGCACAAAAAGCTAAGCAAGTCCAAACCATGCATGCTAAGGTGCAAAAGGCCATAGCCAAGAAAAATGAAGCCTATGCAAAAAGCTAAGCAAGTCCAAGCCATGCATGCTAATTGTGTGGCTACACTTAAGGAAAGAAAGATTTCCTAGCCAAAGAAAGTCCGAACTTCTCCCTAGGGCCTATGGTCCATTTGAAGTCACCGAAAAGATCAATAAGAATGCCTACAAGTTGAAGCTTCCCGGGGACTATGGAGTTTCGACATCATTCAATGTACAAGATCTCTCACCATATTTGGGAGAAGTTCCGGAGGAAGAGGAGGAGCAGCCCATGGATTTGAGGGCAAATCCTCAATCGCCCAGAGGGGAAGATGTGCTCGGGAACCAACAACCACCAAAGGGGGCGACAACCCGGAGCCGAGCCAGACAACTAGCTAACATGTTTGTTGATTTTGCAGGTTTCACTTTTTCTTCCTTGGATCTCTTAGGAGCTCCCTCACATCATGATCAAGAACTCCCCAAGCATTGCTTACAATGGGAGTATAAAGAAGAGGAGAAGTTGGCCGAGTTACAAGATTCTCCTTGCCGAAGCCTCCCACCCGAACCGTGACCACATCCGGCTCCATGCATTAAGATGACCGAATGCCCTGTCACCATTATGGGAGAGTAGTTCCTGCAAGAAGAGTCCATAAGGAGTGCTGAATATTTGTATATGTATTTGGGGTTATAAATCTTTTAAGTAGGGAAGTATGTTTTTGTTGTAATCAAATTGGTTCGGTTTGAACCAATTTTGTTGGGGATTTTGGTTCGGTTTGGACCAACCCAAGCCCTTTTCGAGGGAACTTAGGTCCAACCCTAAGTTTCCATTTTTCCCTCCTTTTTAGATATGCTTGGGACGTGGCTTTAGTTGATAGTTCCATGTGGTTGGATTAGGAGGCTTGGTGGGACCCAATTCTCACCTAACTCCTTCTCTAGCCACTCATGGGTCCCTAATTTAGGTTTATTTTTTTTATTTCTTTTGTGTAATTTGGATGGTGTATGAAACCCTCTTCCACGTTTAATGAAAGGCAGAAAAGAGATATTGGTAAATTGAAGAAGCTTTGAAGCTCTCAAGCCCTTCCTTTTCTCACGGCATTTGGGAATCTAGGTGAGTAACATCCTTGATTCTTGTTTGTCTTGGTGTTGGTGATTAGCTAGGATCACTAAACCTTATTCCAACCTCCTTCCTCACTTGTTTAGGAACAAAAGCGAGCTTGGAAATCCCATAGCCTTCCTCCATTTGTTGTTTGCATTTGTGTTTGTCTTTGGTGTTGGTTGCTGTTTTTGGTGCTTACCCGAGTGAATTTGTGCAACAAAAGTCCAATTCGTGCCATTTCTGTTTTCCGTGAACAAAAGTCCCCAATTTTATGGTTGTGAGTTCCTCTTTCATGGCTTGAAATAACTGTTCTTTAGGTTTAGCCGCCGCCCCTCCCTATCAAGAGTTATGCATGCTTTTTCTACTGCCTTCTACCCGAACTCCTGAAATCGGGCAGTTCTCTCCATCAATTTTCTATCCTGCATATCTTCCAATATACCGGTGATTTTTCCCTCAAACCACTTGCAATTTCTTCCCACTTTGTTGAAGTTAAGTTCTGCCAATTTCCACCCTCCCAGACTTCCTGCATTGGAAGTTGTGCAGAAGTCTCCCCAACACCCCTACACTGTTTCTTTCAGCTTTGTCTGTTTATGCACCTAAAATTGTCTCCGTGTATTTTAAGCTGTAAATTTGGTCAAACTTAGCCCACTCTCAAAGGTTTAAGTCCTCCAATTTCTAGCTAAATCCCCTGTATACGTTTGGAGTTCTCCTTGCTCCAATCCCCTGTTGCTGCCTACCTTTCTTTCTCTCGGCAGATTGTTGCCATCTCCTCTCTTCCCGCACCTCCGCATCTTGGAGCGTGTCAAGATCCAAACAGAGCTTTTGGCAGCACAGGAGGAAGGGCAGCGAGTAGAATGGAAAACAACTCCGACGGAAGACTGGCAGACCAAAGAAAACAGGGGAGAGTGGTATCGCGCTTTGTTGAAAAGCCAGTGGCATGAATGATGTGCCCGGGAACCGTCATCCACCAGAGGGTGGGACCACCCGAAGCCGGGCAAGACAATTATCTAACTTGTTTGCTAATTTTGCAGGAGATTCATCGCCACTAAAGGGCCTCCTAGATATGCCCTCCTCTCTTAGAGTCCGAAGTTCATAGCCTATCTTACCAAGTTAAAGACCAAGCAACAACTCACGTGGAACTCCAAGTTATTCTTAAAGAAGATGATCCATTCATGCAGCAAGGACAAGGACAAGTCTAAGGATGGGAGAGCATGGGAGAAGTCCACGTTTTAATTCTTTTGAAGAAAGAAAACCCGGTTGTATAATATCTTGCATGGTTCACGTGAAAACCATGCAAGCTCCTTCTCTTTCTTTTTGTTGTAAACTAATTACGTGGCTGCAAGTGGGAGATCCTTAGGAAGCCTTAGGGAATGGTTTTAACCTTACCTTAGTGACCATCACTCTTGTTGGTGATGGAAGTCAAGGGTGGGCCCCAATTTGCCATACCTTGTTGTTGGTTTAGCACTTAGGGTTATGGGTGATAATCATTCACCTTTTGTAGCTCGTGGGAAGGAGGGTTTTTACCCTTCCTTTCTCAGCATTTGGAAGATAGAAAAGTATTGGAAAATTTGCAGAAGCTTGAAGCTCTCAAACCCTCTTTTCTCACGGCTTCAAGGGATTTTGGTGAGTAATATCCAATCTTCTTTGTTTGTCTTGGTGTTGGTGATTAGCTAGGATCACTAAACCTTATTCCAACCTCCTTCCTCACTTGTTTAGGAACAAAAGTGAGCTTGGAAATCCCATAGCCTTCCTCCATTTGTTGTTTGCATTTGTGCTTGTCTTTGTTGTTGGTTGCTGTTTTTGGTGCATACCCAAGTGAATTTGTGCAACAAAAGTCCAATTCGTGCCATTTCTGTTTTCTGTGAACAAAGGTCCCTAATTTTATGGCTGTGAGTTCCTCTTTCATGGCTTGAAATAACTGTTCTTTACGTTTAGCCACAGCCCCTCCCCATCAAGAGTTATGCATGTTTTTTTCCACTGCCTTCTACCCGAATTCCTGAAATCGGGCAGTTCTGTCCATCAATTTTCTATCCTGCATATCTTCCAATCTACCTGTGATTTTTCCCTCAAACCACTTGCAATTTCTTCGCACTTAGTTGAAGTTAAGTTCTGACAATTTCCACCCTCCCAGACCCCCTGAATTGGAAGTTGTCCAGAAGTCTCCCCAACACCCCTGCACTGTTTCTTTCAGCTTTGTCTGTTTGTGCACCTAACTTTGCCTCCGTGTATTTTATTGATCCGCACGTGTTTTAAGCTGTAAATTTGGTCAAACTTAGCCCACTCTCAAAGGTTTAAGTCCTCCAATTTCTAGCTAAATCCCTGTATGCGTTTGGAGTTCTCCTTGCTCCAATCCCCTGTTTCTGCCTACCTTTCTTTCTCTCGGCAGTTTGTTGCCATCTCCTCTCTTCCCGACGCACGCGCCCGCCGCCTGATTTCCGACCAGCAGTAGGGGGCCCCGATGTGCAACCGGAGCACATCACGGATAACATCACGGACACGGACGTGATCCCGACGAGCACGGGTGATTTTTTTAACTTAGTTGCTCGTTTTGCAGGTCTCTTAGCCTCAGAAACACCTTCCGAGCATGATCAAAAATGGCCCAAGCACTCCATCACATGGTGCTCGACCATTCCCGGCCCCGACGCGCACACCGGACCATGTGTGACCATATCCGGACACGACACACCCGACAGCCAGGCCCATGATGCAGCCGAGGCTCGTGACCGAGACACGCCCGGCACCCAACAGGCGCCCCACGACCACGACCCGACGAGTAAGGCCAATGCTTTCCTTCATCTTTTCACGAGTAAGGCCGCTCCTTAGAGGCTCCGAATTGGACTCCATCCTTCAGCTCTTCATTGGACTCCATTAGGCCGTGGCTATTGGTTGCATGATGGAAGGTGTGTGGGCTGTTCTCGGATAGCCACCCCTTCTGGATGCCTCTGTAATGGCGATGGTTGACCAGAAAATATTTCTCCAAAATTAATGGTCTGCAGCTTGATGGAAACCTTGAGATGCTGGCTACATTTCGTATGAAAAACTTTTGGCCAAATAATGTGTGAAACGTTGTTTAAACCGCTTCCCAAGGCTCAGAGGTCAGATTGTACCGAAGCCCAAAATGTCAACATCTTCATCTTGGATGGTTGGGCCATGGAATGCATCAATCACACTAGTAATCTCGGCCACTTCATCCCAAAACAACCTACAAAATGAACAAACACATTAGGAAACCAATTGGGTTTGCCTTGGGTTAGAAAACCCGTGGCCAAGCCCAAGGTGGCGTTATCGCAAGGTAGGCTCTTGTTAAGGGCTTCTTGTTGCTCATCATGAACACACTCTCGAGTGCTCACTCCCGCGGGTTCCTCTTTGGCTAAGGCATCCTGAGGCATGTCACTTGAGCACCACCGGTCAAAGCTTCAAACCGACCGTGCCAATCCTATTGAACCAAGCCTAAAGTAAACCAAAGGCTTCCAAAGCTAATCCAAGGCGTTCAATTCATCGAAGGGCTTAGCTTAACTTCCTTAGTTTATCTTTATTAGTTTTGTTATCTTTTACGTTTTGCTATTTAAGTGTAACACTTACACTATTTTCGATAGAGTGAATTTTTAGAGTAAAATTGTGCATTGCACCTTCTTCCCGAAAGGTTTGAAGCTCTCTCCGACGTATACTTCTCCGGTGTGTAATATCCGGCCGAGAACGTTAACCCTTTGCACGTACGATCGGTGCGTCACATCCGAGTGCGGGCGAGGTCTACCGAGGAGAATACCGTGATTGCTCAGGTATTCAAATTGTTCATCCATCTCCATATCTAAACTCGCAAGAGTTTAACCATTCCGTTCCCCGAGCTTTCAAACCCTCCATTGTCTCATTTCATCTTGTTTTCCATCACCCGAGCCATTACACTATTTCACCGAGCCATCCCATATTTCATTCGACCATTATCCCTCATTTCCATCACCATACGCTTCCGCAACACAACCCCACAATTTGCACGACCCAATTTCCCATTTTCCGTACACGACGTTCATCCGAGCCCCGTGTGTGTGCATTCTCCCAACCACGGTGTGCCAACCCCCAAGGAAGGCACATCATCTTGGTATCAGAGCAAAGGTTCAATTTTTACACTCTCTAAAAATTTTCCCAAACTTTTTCTTATGATGACTAGAAGCGCCGCCGTTCACAACGCCGCCTGTGATCAAGCCACGAGCGAGCAAACAATGTTCTCCGATCCCCGTGACCAACGGGATCCCGAGGACAATAATCGGGAGCAGTTCGAAGCAATGAATCGACGAATGGGCGCAATGCTCCAGCGGCTCGACGATTTTGCCGAGCGAGACCGAGCCCACCGGGCACGACCTACGCCACCTCATAGGCGAAGACCGGTACACGGAGGGCAACCATGAGCGCGACCACGCGACTCCGACCGATTCGAAGAAGATTACGATTATGATCCCGATCATTATTTGGATCATGATGAAGAATGGAAGCTTCCTAAGGTACATCTACCATCTTTTAATGGAGCCTCCAATGGAGATAAGTACTTGGATTGGATTGAAAAGGTCGACAAAATTTTTGACCTTTACAACTATTCTGAGAGGCTTAAGGTCCAATTAGCCTCTTTGGAGCTTACGGATTATGCATCTCTTTGGTGGAATAGTCTTCGTACACAACGACGGAGAGATCACGAGGAGGAAATTAATTCGTGTTGTTTGCTGAAAGATTTGATGCGGAAACGGTTCGTACCGAGCCATTACCGCCAAGATTTATTTTTACAGCTCCAAGGACTTCGCCAAGGTAATTCTAGTGTTGATGATTACCTTACGGATTTTGAGACACTACGGATTCAGTGTGATTTAACCGAACCTGTGGAACAAGTTATGACACGGTTCATTAGAGGCCTACGCTATGAGATTGGCGATGTGGTCGAATTACAGCCCGTAGAGTCATTTGATGCACTCATTCAAATGGCACTAAGGGTCGAGAGGCAACTCAAGAGGAAGGGCAAGGCAATCGCTCAACGCTCGGTCCCAAAACCACCCACGCCATATCGGCCCGCGCCAAGGCCCGAGGAACACGGCCCAATACCTAAGCCATGGGCCCCTAAGCGAGACACTGAACCCAAACCTCGAGACTCGGTAGGCGAACAGCCAAGGACCCGAGAAATTCAATGTTTCAAGTGTCTTGGACGCGGACATGTAGCAGCCCAATGTCCCAATCGCCGTGTCATGACCATTCTCGAAGAGACCGAGGAGGTCGTAAGCGAGGACGAGCAGGCCAAGGAGGCCGAGGATGAGCCAGCCCCGGCCGAGGATGACTTGTGTCAAGCCCAAGATGGACCGGTCATATTGATGATCCGGCGGGTTCTTTCAACTCAAC
>QAOC01024237.1:41040-53540 GCA_003255005.1 Begonia fuchsioides
GAAGCATGAGGAGAGGAGCATTGCAAAGAGCCTCCTTGATCCGATTGAAACTTTGTTGGCAAGCCGGGGTCCATTCAAACTCTTTCCCCTTTTTAGTGCAATCCGTGAGAGGGGCCACAATGGTACTAAACTCCTTTATAAACTTCCTATAAAATGAAGCCAATCCATGAAAACTTCTAATATCCGAGACACATTTTTGAATTGGCCATTCCCTTATTGCTTCTATTTTGCTTTGGTCTACCTCCATCCCCTCCTTAGAAAGTATGAACCCGAGGAAGTGCACTTTCGTTTGGACAAAGGAGCACTTCTTCAAATTGCCAAATAATTGTGCCCCTCTAAGTGTTTCAAATAGTGATCAAAGGTGTGCCAAGTGTTCCAAATAGTGATCGAAGGTGTGCCAAGTGTTCCAAATAACTTCCACTATAAACCCATATATCATCAAAGTAAACTATCACAAATTTACCCAAATATTCTTTCAGCACATGATTCATCAAACGCATAAAGGTACTAGGGGCATTAGATAGCCCAAATGGCATAACTAACCATTCATATAAGCCATACTTGGTTTTGAAAGCCGTCTTCCATTCATCTCCTTCATGCATTCGTATTTGGTGATAGCCACTTTTTAGATCGATCTTTGAGAAGAATGCAGCCCCACTAAGTTCATCCAAAAGGTCCTCCAGCCGTGGTATAGGGAACCTATATTTGATAGTTATTTGGTTGATGGCACGGCTGTCAATACACATCTGAGAGGAGCCATCCTTCTTTGGTACCAAGAGAGTAGGCACCGCACAAGGACTAAGTGACTCTCGGATGTATCCCTTCTCCAAGAGCTCCTGCACTTGTTCATCAAGCTCTTTAGCTTCTTCGTGGTTCATTCTATATGCTGGCCGATTAGGAAGGACCACCCCGGGTTGGAGGTTTATCTGGTGTTCTATCCCATGGATTGGTGGTAAACCGGTGGGCAGCTCCTCGGGGAAGACATCGCCATATTCTTCTAGGAGAGCTAGAACCTCTTCTGGAGCTCCTCCAATTTCTTCCATTCTCTCTCCGGAATAAAATCAACACTATTGGTGCCATTTGTAGTAACTCCCGAGAGAGCTCCTTTTTGTTGAGGAATAACACCTTCTTGGAAGAATTCTCCCTTCTTATCCTCTCATCTCTAGCTATGTCCGAGGGTACTAGAGGTGTAAGTCTAATGTTCCTGTTCTCCCATTTGAATAAGTATTCATTGGACAGCCCATCATGCAAGGTATGCCGATCAAATTGCCACGGCCTCCCTAGAAGAAGGTGGCTTGCATCCATCGGTAGTACATCACAAATTACAGCATCTTTATAATTCCCAATGGAGAACTCAATTCTTGCACGCTTGGTCACCTTTAGGTCTCCTTCATCATTTAGCCATCGGAGCCTATAAGGGTGGGGATGCTCCTCGGTTTGAAGTTGTAGCTTCTCAACAAGCTCGGTGGATGCTACATTAGTGCAACTCCCTCCATCTATGATTAGGGAGCACACTTTATCATTGACTAAACATCGGCTGTGGAAGATGTTGTTTCTTTGGACAGATTCGGGTTGGCCATTTGTGGTGAGGGCCCTTCGGATCACCATTAGGAGGGGACCTTCTTGTGCTCGACACACTTCCTCCAAAGGCTCGGCCATTGGCTCATCTTCACCCTCCATTGGTTCATCTTCACTAACCACTTCACCACTACTTTCAAGAAGTACCATTACCCTCTTATTAGGGCATTGTGCAGCTATATGCCCCAATCCGAGACATTTGAAGCATTTGATATCTCTTGACCGTGGCTTGTTAGTATTTTCAAATGGTTTAGGGGGAACATCTTTCTTTTGAGCCCACGGTTTTGGTTGAAAGGTCTTGTTCTCTTGTCTTGGAAGTGGCTTATAGGGTGCATTATAAACCGGACTTGGCTTCACCGCATTTTTCTTCCCCTTCTTTTTGTGTTGTCTTTCAACCCGCAATGCCAATTGGATGGCGGAATCCAATGACTCAACAAGCTGCATTCCATTACATCGCCAAGGTCCTTGTGCAATCCTCTTAGGAACCGGGCTAGGATCTGCTCTTCCGGATCCTCAAAGTCTCGAACTCCATTAAATACTCCTCAACCGAGAGGTGTTCTTGCTTTAAGTTTTGGAGTTGATAGAATAACTCTTGTCTATAATGGCTCGGGACAAATCTCCTCTTCATATGAAATTTCATTGCTCTCCAAGTGGTGATCTCCTCTTCACGGTCACGCCTCCTTTGGGCTCTCAAGCTATCCCACCATAAGCTTGCATAGCCGTGGAACTCCAAAGCTACTAGTTGCAACTTAGATTTCTCTGAATAGTTATAGCAATCAAAAACTTTATCCACCTTATCCACCCAAGTCAAATATGTATCTCCATCACAGAGCCATTAAAAGGAGGAATACTTAGCTTCACATGCCTCAAATCATCTTCACGGGGTTGTCTATCTCGTGGTTCAAACTCATCCTCTGAATCTTCTACTTCATATAATCGGGTCCGAGCATGTCCGGCCCTTATACCGGGAGTAGTCTGAGGTGGTGGCCGTGGGGGATTCGGGGCCTCCATCCTCTATAGGAGCATGTCCAACCTCCTGTTTATGCCATCAATTTGGTTTTGGAAATCGGAGTCATGTTCTTGAGAGGGCATAGGAGGTGGAAGAGGTTCACTCGTGGAGGGGTGGTCCCGGCTTGGCTGCAAAACAGCCCCACTTCGAGTAGTCATACCACCACTTTTGTGTGCCATAAAAGATTAGGGAATTGGATGGATTAAGGGTAAGGAACAAGGGAAAGAAGAGCTGTGCTCTGATACCAAATGACACGCTCCAAGAATGCGGAAGTGTCGGGATAGGAGAAAGTAATGCAATCTGCCAATGTGAAGAATGACTAAAACCGAAACAGGGGATTGTGGCAGTTAGAACTCCAATTGCGTACAGGCTTTTGGGCTGAAATTTTGGGGACTTAGACTTTAGGGAAGGAACTAAGTTTGGTCTAGATTTAGGGTGAAATCACGTGTGGTTCATGAAATGGCACGGGGATACATTTAGAAGCACAAACAGACAAAATTACCAATTGGCAGAGCATTAGGTGGTAGAGACGACTGAACAACTCCCAATGTAGAGAGTCTGGGATCGTGAAAATAAGCAGACAACAACTTCAATCAAAGGGGAAGACAATGCAAGTGGTTTCACAGAAAACACACAAGTAGGCTAGGAGTTATGCTAGATAGAAAATTAATGGACAGAATTGTCAGATTGCTGGAGTTCGGAAGAAGAAAGGAGGAAAAAACGCATGCACAACTTTTAGATAGGAGGAACAGGGAACACAAAGACAAACAAAATATTTCACGACCTAAAAGAGGAACTCACAGCCCAAATTTCAGGACATTAGCACATGAGAAACGGAAGTTGACACGGAGGACACTTTTGGGATACGAACGGGGATTAGCTTACATTACAACCGGCAGCAACGAACAATGACAACATCAATTCCAAAACAACAAATGGAAGGAAGGCTATGTGATTTCCAAGCTTACCTTGACCCAAAACCAGTGTGGAGGAAGGTTGGAATAAGGGCTAAGTGGCTCTAGCAAGACACCAACACCAAAAACAAAGAAAGATTGTGGATATTACTCACCAAAATCTAACCTTGCCGTGAGAAAAGGAGAGGATGGAGAGAGCTTCAAGCTTCTTCACTTTACCAAATTCTTTTCTTTATACTTCCATTGTAAGCAATGTTTGGGGAGTTCTTGATCATGATGTGAAGGAATATCTAGGAGCTCCAATGTAGGGACAAATGTACCTGCAAAATCAACAAACATATTAGCTAAAAGTCTTGCACGGCTTCGAGTTGTTGCTCCTTCCGGTTGATGATGAGTCCCGGGCACATCAGCGATGCCTCGGGAATGAGCATCAGAGCGGTTTTGATGCAAGAGGGCCACCCGATTGCTTACTTTAGCGAGAAACTCAAAGGTGCGTTTCTCAATTATTCTACTTATGACAAGGAACTTTACTCCTTGATACGAGCCATTGGAGTATGGCAACATTATTTGCTACCAAAGGAGTTTATAATCCACTCGGACCATCAAGCCCTAAAGTTCATCAAGAGCCAAGGGAAGCTTAACCGAAGGCATGCCAAGTGGATTTAGTTCCTTGAGAAGTATCCATATATTATCAAGTACAAAAAGGGGGACACAAACATAGTGGCCGATGCACTTTCCCGAAGGAGCGCCCTCTTTACCGAATTAAAGGTTAGATTTTTCGGTTTTGATTGGATAAAATGTGGATATAAAGATGACCCAGATTTTGGCCCACGTTTTGAGGCCACGGTCAATGGTGATTTAACGGGCTACCATGTGACCGACGGATACCTATTCTGTGGAGGACAGATATGCATCCCGAAAGGAAGCATCTGTGAGTCTCTCATTACCGAGACCCATGGAGGCGGCCTTGCGGGCCATTTTGGTGAAAAGAAGACTTGGGAGATGCTCAAGGAGCACTTTTATTGGCCCCATCTTTTTAGAGATGTGCACCACTTCGTGGAGCGATGCACGGTATGTAAAAAGGCCAAAACCCGTACCTTGGCCCAAGGACTTTACTTGCCACTCCCGGTACCGGATCACCCGTGGCAAGCCCTTAGTATGGACTTTGTCCTTGGCCTTCCCTGAACTAGCCGAGGCAAAGACGCCATTATGGTCATAGTGGATCGGTTTTCTAAGATGGCCCATTTTGTGGAATGCACCAAAACGGCCGAAGCCCCGATCATAGCCGACCATTTTTTCAAGGACGTAGTCCGGCTATACGGAATGCCACATTCCATAGTGTCTGACCGTGACTCAAAGTTCCTTAGCACCTTTTGGACGACTTTGTGGGCTCGGCTTGGAACAAAGCTACTATTTAGCACGGCATTCCACCCACAAACCGACGGCCAAACCGAAGTGGTCAATCGATCACTCGGCGCCTTACTACGGAGTGTCGTTGACAACAAGGTCATGGCATGGTACTTACGGCTACCATTCATCGAGTTTGCTTATAACCGATGCCGACATAGCACCACGGCCATGACACCCTTTGAAGCGGCCTATGGATTTAATCCATCAACACCGATGGACCTACTCCCCTTACCAAGCCAAGAGAATACCAATCCGGATGGCCTCGAGAAGGCCGAGATGGTTCTTAAAAAGCACGAGAAAATTAAGAAGACCATCGAGAGAAAGAATGCCAAGAATGCCGCCGTGGAAAATAAAGGCCTCAAGGAGAAAATATTTCAAGAAGGCGATTTAGTGTAGCTAAAGCTTCAGTATTTCAAACACAAGCATGCTAAATTGTTACCAAGGGCCGAGGATCCTTTCTGAGTGGCCGAGAGGGTCAACCCGAACGCATACAAGATCGAACTCCCAGGCGAGCATGCCATTACTACCAACGTCAACGTCAAGGATTTATCTCCTTATCTAGATGCCGATGAGGACGAGGACGAGATAGGTTTGAGGGCAAATCCTCAAATACCTCGGGATGATGATGTGCAACCGGAGCACATCACGGATACCATCACGGACACGGACGTGATCCCGACGAGCACGGGTGATTTTTCTAACTTAGTTGCTCGTTTTGCAGGTCTCTTAGCCTCGGAAACACCTTCTGAGCATGATTGGGAATGACCCAAGCACTCCATCACATGGTGCTCGACCATTCCTGGCCCCGACGCGCACACCGGACCATGTCCGACCATACCCGGACACGACACACCCGGCAGCCCGGCCCATGATACAGCCGAGGCTCGTGACCGAGACACGCCCGGCGCCCAACGGGCGCCCCACGACAACGATCCGACGACCTCTGTCGTCGACCTAGCCGAAGTCCACTAGGGCTTCGGCCTAGCAGAATAAGTGACCGACATGGATGAACGCACGGTCCAAATCCTATGGATCGAGTGTTCAACCATGGGCCCTATTTTCGGTCGCACTTAGTAGATTTCCTTTCAGCAAGCATTTAGCCTTAGAAGATGAAGGAAAGTCAGCCCAAGAGGAAGAGAACTCATTGCTCAAGCAAAAGCCCACGGAGGACCGCCACGGCCGATCATTGACCGACCCACGGTCAAGCCTCGGCCCACCTACGGCCCATTCGAAGCCTTGGCCAAATCCTATCAGCCAACTTACTTAAATCCTTAAGTATTTTGGTTATTTGGTCAAGGAAAGGAAGAGGTTTAGATTAGCACGAGCATATCTTCGTGATGACCGTAGATCAATCATCAGACGCACGAGCATGGCCGATTACCGAACCACCAGCGAACCACAAGGGATTCTCATGCATAAAATCCGCGAACCAGCTATTGAATCATCAGAGGATCTTCAAGCAACAACTTTGCTCAACAAACTCACGGATCCCTTGAATCTCGCCCATGCCCGACCGCCGGCTCGGCCCATTTAGACGTGCCGGCGCACACGCTCGAGTCATCATCAGACCATCGAAGAACCAAACCGTGCGCTACATCAAGTTGACCACCGAGGAGACTTTAGAAGCCCCGGATCCAGATTGGCTCGAGCCAATCTCTCATTCGTTCGGAGCTCCGCTCACCCGACGCACCCTCTCGGTCAACCTTGAGCACCACCGGTAAAAGCTTCAAACCGACCGTGCCAATCCTATTGAACCAAGCCTAAAGTCAACCAAAGGCTTCCAAAGCTAATCCAAGTCATTCAATTCATCGAACGACTTAGCTTAACTTGCTTAGTTTATCTTTATTAGTTTTGTTATCTTTTACGTTTTGCTATTTAAGTGTAACACTTACACTATTTTTGATAGAGTGAATTTTTAGAGTAAAATTGTGCGTTGCACCTTCTTCCCGAAAGGTTTGAAGCTCTCTCCGACGTATACTTCTCTGGTGTGTAATATCCGGCCGAGAACGTCAACCCTTTGCACGTACGATCGGTGCGTCACATCCGAGTGCGGGCGAGGTCTACCGAAGAGAATACCGTTATTCCTCAGGTATTCAAATTGTTCATCCATCTCCATATCTAAACTCGCAAGAGTTTAACCATTCCGTTCCTCGAGCTTTCAAACCATCCATTGTCCGATTTCATCTTGTTTTCCATCCCCCGAGCCATTACACTATTTCAACAAGCCATCCCATATTTCATTCGACCATTATCCATTATTTCCATCACCATACGTGATGCACGCATCTGAGCCCTGTGTGCGTGCATTCTCCCGACCCACGATGCGCCAACCCCCAAGGAAGGCACATCAGGCCCGCCGCCTGATTTCCGATGCACGCGCCCGCCCCCAAGGGCACGCGTCGTTAGCTAAGCCCTCGCAACCGAGCCATTGTGCGGGCTGCCTTGAAGTGTTATTTCAATCGAGCGGCAGGGAGAATCATTTGCAGACGACTTAAATACGTGAAAAGGTATTGTAAGTGCCAGAGTGGCCTTGCTGCCATGATCCACTGAGTTTCAGCCTCACGTCGCATTGATTCGTCCCTCCCCTCCCAAGTACTTCCACGAGGCTCGTTCCATTTATTCTAAAAAAATGACCAAGTCCCGAACAAGTAATCTTTTGGAAGGCATGCCCAAGTGTCATTGTGCTGAGCATAGGCACGATCAAGGTGCGCCCTAGGCCAAGGAACGCGCAGGTGGAAGTGCATGTCCAAGTTCCTCCATGAGGCTTTTTCCATTCTTTCCAAAAAATGAACAAGTCCCGATCAAGTCGCGCCCAAGGCCAGGTATCATACAAAGTGCCTATCAAAGGGACGATCAAGGGCCGCCCAAGTGCAAGACGATGCCTTTGGTTCAAAAGTCTGTCAAATTGGGAAACAAAAGGTAAGGTAAGGTATTGAGGAACTTGCCAAAACTTTGAAAAGTCGAGTAAACATATACTTACAAAGAGGCAAGGCAAGAAGGTATCGAGGAACTTGCCAAAATGTTGAAAAGTCGAGTAAGCATAGGCACATACAAAAGGAAAGGCACGGTTTTGAGGAACTTGCCAAAAGGTTAGAAGTTGTGTAAACATAGACTTACGAAAAGCAAGGAACGGTATCGGGGAACTTTACAAAGGGTTCAAACGTTGTTCGTGATCCAAGAGGTATCCCTCAATGCTTGATGCTATCGGGGCAAAGCACAAGTGCATTGGGATTGCATTTTCACTATTAAGTTCAAGTGGCGGTGTCATTCAATACTTGCCCACACATTTGCTCTAAAGCCCAAGTGCATCGACATGGCTTCCCACCGTTAAGGAAAACATGGCGAAAAAGAATTGGTGCAAAGGCAAGGCCGACAGTCAAAAAGTATGAAAAATAGAAAACAAATCCAAAACAGACCAAACCTTCAATAATAGCTCCTCGTAATGCGTGGGACCTGTGGTTACAATTTCAGCCCAATCGGACACCACGAAAAGACAAACAGGGAACCATGGCAAGGTGAACGTGCAAGGTGAGGGTGCAGCCGTGGCGTGGCGCAGGCTCTGGAGGGGGCAGCCATGGCACGACGCGTGTTGCTTGAAAATGTAATCGCTAAAATGCAAGTCACGTGTCGCAACGTAGTAATAAAAATTTTGATCCCACGAAGACAAGTCAAATCTCTAATTTAAAGAATAAATTGCAAAGTATCATAAAGAATAAATAATAGCATTGAAGGTTTGATTTTTATATCTATCTTCGACACTTAAATAGCAATTAATTAAAGTATCTAACTAATAACCTAGATTAAGCAAAAAATTAAAGTTGGTGGTCGAATTGAGAATTCGTAAGAATCTCGACTAGGACTTTCCGTAAATTGATTTACTTGAACTGCCCTCGGCTGGTGCTGCAGCATTAGTCACAACATCAGTTTTGTTCCGATCCGAACACTAATAAACTGGGCTGGCATTGCCTCTATGATTGGTTTTAAAAACAAGTTTGATTTGACCACACTAGGTTGGAATGAACATGATGAAAACACTCCTAGCTAAACCGTGTCACTCGATCTATCCACCTAATGGTTTTAATACACGTCTTAGCAACACTCAAGGGCGTATTGTCGTGTTGCCCTAAATGATATCAATGCAAAGCAATAATTTTATGGTTTAACACTTAGCAAACACGCAAGGGCGTATTGTGGTGATTGCTCGAGAGATAAACACTTCAAAGCAAAGATATATAAACACCTATTAAAACGAGTTCTAAAAGATAGCATGTAATTTCATTAAACAAATCAATGTATGAAAAATCCTAATTTTAACTCAAAGAAAATAGTTCTACACTAACTATCAGGAGTTCATATAATTCACAAAAATTAAAACAAAAAGAAAAGGGAGAGAATTTTGGTCCTCGCCGTCGAAATTCGTTATTCTCACAGCCTCGTTCCCCCACCGCCGAGTTCGTCTCTGTGAACCTCTTCTTCGGATTTATGCCCGAAGCTTGATCGTGAATCCCGTTCTCCAATTCTACATACCCAATCTGTGATATTCACCTTCCTTTAAGTAGTCTTCGTGCAGTTTCAACAGATTTGAGAGGCGGTTACGATTTGGAGGAAGATCTGGATTGGTTTAGAAAGTAGTTGAGATTAGGAAAGATTTTCAAATCTTCAAAGATACTCTTGTTACCAAATTTGAATTTGAGTTGATTTTTCCTTCTTTTTTGTGATTCTTCCAGCCTTTATCTTCATTAATCTTCTGCAATTGCATAGAAACAAAAATCTCGTGATAATACAAAATATAAAAAATATCGGGTAAAATCACGTAAAAATAGCGTCACCGATGCCATACGGAGTGTTGTGGCATCGCTGCAGCATTATCCATAAAAATCCAATTATTTCAATTAAATCATTGATGATTCCTAGCAATTTGACTACTAAAACCAAATGAATATTAAGTCTTTTCGAGACTTAAATGCGCGCGCGCTCAGCCATGGCACGGCAGGCGGGCAAGGGTGAGGGGCCAGCCATGGAATGACACGCGCGCCGAGTGCAGGCATGGCACGGTAGCGGTCGCCGAGATGCGGCTGTGGCACATCGCGCGTGCCTTGGTGAGGGTGCGGCCATGGAGTGGCGCGCGCGCTGGAAGGGGCATGATGTGCAACCCGATAGGGTTCACACATCGTGATCGGGCGGGTGTTCGCACATGGGGCTCGGGTAAGGGGATTGTGCAGCACACGGAAAATGAGCTAGTGCAAATGGAAGATTTAGAACAAGAAAGTGAAATGAAGGGGAAATGATTGTGAATAGTGTAGAAAATGGGGAAATAATTCTGAGAAATAAGGGGTTGGCTTGGGTGGTCGGATGGTGTTCGTAATCAGGCAAGGGAGGACGGTGATAGCTCGATGAGTGGATAATGGGATCGGGAAGGTTAGAAAGGGATGGTGAGGTTGAACAATCCGAACACTTGTGCAATCTAAGTGTTCATCTTGGTAGACCTTGGTTGCACTCGGATATGACTCACCGATCGTGCTCGCAAGGGTTGACGCTCTTGGCCGGATATGAATCACCGGAGAAGTTCACATCGGAAAGAGCTTCAACCGTAGGAAGAAGGTGCAATTGCACAATTTTTATTAAAATTCTCTCTGCCCCTCTAAGTGAGAGGTCGATACACTTAAATGCTATTGAAAGGAAAAAAATAGGGAATGAGTTTAAGCCCTATGATTTGGCGGATGCCTTGGATCAAATGGGAGAGGATCTTCTTTGACCAAGGTGAGACTAAAGATGCTCCTCTTCAGCTGAAGGTTCAATCTAAAAATGGTGTGTGCGGCTGGATTTGAATGAAGATCTATGGTTGCTCATGGGCGTGTGCGGGCTCTTTCAAAAGGCGACAGCGGGTTGACCACGCTCCGGACATAGAGGGATTGGCGCGGGCCAATTTGAAATGGAGACTCCACACACTCCTTGGTTGACCAAGTAAAGTTGTGCATGCGGTCAATTTGAATGAAGATACGTGGTTGCTCATGGGCACACGCGGGCTTTTTTAAAAGGCGACCGCGGGTTAACCACACTCCGGACACAGAGGGATTGGCACGGGCCAATTTGAAATAGAGACTCCAAACGCTCCTTGGTTGACTGAGCGAAGGTGCGTGCAAGGGTCAATTTGAATGAAGATCTGTGGTTGCTCATGGGTGCTCGCGGGCTCTTTCAAAAGGCAACCGTGGGTCAACCACGCTCCAGACACCGAGGGATTGGCGCGGGCCAATTTGAACGATGACTTTCCCTTGACCAAATAATATGATTACTCAGATAATTAAGTAAAGTGGTCAATAAAATTTGGCATAAGACACTTAGTTGACCAAAGCTTCTCTTTGTTGACCGAGGCTTCCAACAATGTGCACCCGACACTTGGTTGTGGCTGTATCTTCCGCTCTTCCTCTTTAGGCATGCTTTTCTACCTTCTCTAAATCTTTATTTGCTGGATAAAATAAATGTGACCGGTAATCGGCATAAGGTGGCCGAAGACTCGGTCTTCATGGGAGAGCATGTGATCTGTGAGAAATGGATCGAGCGTTCTCCAACATCGGTAACTTATTTCATTGCACCAAAATCATAAAGGATTTCAGCAATGCCAATGGTCGATTCTCCGCTGGCCGTCGAGATATGGTCGAGAGGGTGTGAGTTGGGCGTCTCGTGGCCCAGAGTGTTCGGACACCGATTGATCACAACCTTTGGTGGCTCTTGATCTTTCTCAGAAGGTGTTTCCGAGACTAAGTTCCCTGCAAAATGAGCAACTAAATTAGTAAAATTCTCCGCGCTCATTGGGGCTAGATCGGTGGCGCACTCCCGTTGCACATCAGGGCAGCCATGGGACGGTGCGCGCGCTGGAGGGGGCTGCCATGGCACGGTTCGCACGCACTGGAGGTGGAAGCCATGGCACAGCGCACGCACGCTGGAGGGTGCGGCCATGGCACGTCTCGCGCGCAAGGTTGAGGTTGCGGCCATGATGTACAATGGGACTCCACTCCATTGGACCGAGAGTTTTATGCTAACTTAGTTGTTCATTTTGTAGAAAACATAACCTCAGAGTCACCCACGGAGAACGACCAAGAAAAGCCCAAGACGTCCATCACATGGCTGGATACGAACGTGACCGAACATGCCGGGCCGGATATGGCGGCCCATGACGCGGGGCACGCGACCTTGACCGTACACGCCGCGACCTTGACCGCATACACCGGGCCGGACATGGCGGCCCATGCCGCGGGACACACGAGCTTGACCGCACACGCCGGGCCTGATGTACAATGGGACTCCACCCCATTGGGCCGAGAGTTTTATGCTAACTTAGTTGTTTATTTTGTAGGAAAAATAACCTCGGAGACACCCACGGAAGACGACCAAGAAAGGCCCAAGACGTCCATCACATGGCTGGACATGAACGTGACCGAACACGCCGGGCCGGACATGGCGGCCCATGACGCGGAGCGCGCGACCTTGACCGCACACGCCGCAACCTTGACCGCACATGCCGGGCCGGACATGACGATCCATGTTGCGGGACACACAAGCTTGACCGCGCACGCCGGACCGATGACCAC
>QAOC01024237.1:58540-70552 GCA_003255005.1 Begonia fuchsioides
ATCAAAGGGATGACCTCCATGTGCCGAGGTCTTTAAAACCAAGGCCACCCTCATCCTTTGGCATAAGGCTTCGCCCAAAGGAGGATCTGCATGTTTTGATTAGTTTGGTCCAAACAACAACCAACAGGCTGAATATGGAGAGCCAGAAGGTCTCTATACCTTGGAAGATTGACTTTATTAGCTCAGTTCTTCCAGCGATGGAAAGGCTTTTGGAGTTCCAGACTTCGAGGTAAAGCTTCATTTTTTGTAAGAGGGGGTCATAATTGAGAATCCCAAGATTCTTAGGAGAGAGCAGGATGCTGAGGAATCTGGTTGGGAATTTTCCATCCTCCAGACTAGTTGATGCTTTAATCTGGAGGAGTTCCTCTTTAGGAATCCCGACAGGAAAGAAACACGATTTTTAGGTATTCATATTGAGGCTTGAGGAGGCGCTGAACTTAGATAAGCACGAGAACTTTATCGCTAGCAATGCTATGCAAGGCATCCAGTATGTCCTTTGGTGAGACATCTTTTATAAGCTCTAAGCAAGCTTCATGGGGTAGGCATGGGCCTGCCGATACTGCACCAGTATCAATGGAAGCAGAAAGAGGCGGGCTCCCAAGGAGGTTATGAAAGTGCTTTACGAATTCCTGCGGGATCTCCACCGGGGAAGAGGTGACCGTTTCATCATCTTTAGTAATGGAGCTGATAAAGTTCTTCTTGGAATTTCTTTTGATTAGTGCATGGAAGAACCTAGTGGGCTTGTCTGCATTGGAGAGATAATTGCTTTTGGCTCTCTGCTGGAGGAAGGATTTTTCTGCCTTGCTGAGAAATTTGGATCTGTTTCTCAGTGTAGCAAGGGTCCCTATGTCGGGGAGAGGCCCTTCTTTGGAGAAAAATGCTGCTTGAGCAGCTTTCCAGGTTTGGCGAGCTTCTCTGGCCCTGGATGATTTGTGTGAGAAGTGTCGGTTGTTGAGCTTTTGGAGATCGCCCTCGAGGGAGCGGAGCTTAGGGGATAGGGCAAATTGCCAAGTACCATTCAGCTGGGAATTCTAGCCCGAAGCGACAATGGAATGAAAATCATCATGGGAGGTCCACATGTTGAAGAATTTCCAAGAGGGATTTTTGTGCCTTTGATGGTTGTTGAAGAACACAATGCAAGGTGTGTGATCCGAGGGGCCAGGCAGCAGGAAATTAGCAGAAGTATGGGGACACTGCTGGGTCCAGAAGTTGTTGACCAGGGCTCGATCCAACTTTGACCAAATGCTGCCGTTGGACCAAGTGAAGAAGCATCCTGTTGAGGGGGTGTCCGTGAGGCCAAGGGAGGCGCAGCAATTTTTGAAGTCTCCGACCTCTCTAGATTAGACCGTGATAGAGCTTCTTCTTTCATCTTGGCCTAGGATAGAGTTGAAGTCACCCATCATGAGCCAGGGAAGGGAAAGATTAAAACCAAAAGAAGAGAGCTCAGCCCATAAGGGAATTCTATCCGAGATCAAGTGTAAACCATAAACAAAGGAAATACATATATCTCTTTTGCTAATATTACAAAACAGGCTGGTGTGCATGACTTGAGGGGGGGAGCCGAGATGGTTAAGCGAGACTTTGTCGGCATTCCATAACACGACAATTCTACTACAAGGATGCAAATTAAAGATAGTAATAAAGATCCACCTCGAAAACTTTTTATCTACGAAGGCAGCCAAGGAATCCGAGGAGGATTTGGACTCAAGAATCCCAAAAACATTGATGTTCAAGCTGAAGATGAGATAAGCTAACTCATATTGCTTGAGAGGAGATGTGAAGCCCCTCATATTCCAGGTTACGATAATCATTAACCAGGGGGAGGATAGCCCCTCTTTCTTTTAGAAGGAGGGTTTTCCCAAATATTGAGTAAGGCCCATCCCTAAGGACCTGGCGACAATCCTCAGCCGATTCAAAGATGAAGGAGGTTGAACCTTTGGTGCTTGGGATTATTTTGACCTTACATTTCCATCTGCTAGTGAGCTTGAGAAGCCCTTCTTTCCCAGGGTGCCTGGACGGGAAGAAACCCACAAGTGCATTCCCGATTTCTTTTGAAACATCAACCATGTCTGAGTCAAGAAGCTGGAAGCCACTTTGATGTGCTCGGGAACCAACAACCACCAAAGGGGGCGACAACCCAGAGCCGAGCAAGACAACTAGCTAACATGTTTGTTGATTTTGCAGGTTTCACTTTTTCTTCCTTGGATCTCTTAGGAGCTCCCTCACATCATGATCAAGAACTCCCCAAGCATTGCTTACAATGGGAGTATAAAGAAGAGGAGAAGTTGGCCGAGTTACAAGATTCTCTTTGCCGAAGCCTCCCACCCGAACCGTGACCACATCCGGCTCCATGCATTAAGATGGCCGAATGCCCCATCACCATTATGGGAGAGTAGTTCCTGCAAGAAGAGTCCATAAGGAGTGCTGAATATTTGTATATGTATTTGGGGTTATAAATCTTTTAAGTAGGGAAGTATGTTTTGTTGTAATCAAATTGGTTCGGTTTGAACCAATTTTGATGGGATTTTGGTTTGGTTTGGACCAACCCAAGCCCTTTTTTATGGAACTTAGGTCCAACCCTAAGTTTCTATTTATCCTTCTTTTTTGGATATGCTTGGGACGTGGTTTCAGTTGAAAGTTCCATGTGGTTGGATAGGAGGCTTGGTGGGACCCAATTCTCGCCTAACTCCTACTCTAGTCACTCATTGGTCCCTAATTTAGGTTTTTTTTTATTGCTTTTGTGTAATTTGGAGGGTGTATGAAACCCTCTTCCACATTGAATGAAAGGGAGAAAAAGATATTGGTAAATTGAAGAAGCTTTGAAGCTCTCAAGCCCTTCCTTTTCTCACGACATTTGGGAATCTAGGTGAGTAACATCCTTGATTCTTGTTTGTCTTGTTGTTGGTGATTAGCTAGGATCACTAAACCTTATTCCAACCTCCTTCCTCACTTGTTTAGGAACAAAATCGAGCTTGGAAGTCCCATAGCCTTCCTCCATTTGTTGTATGCATTTGTGTTTGTCTTTGGTGTTGGTTGCTGTTTTTGGTGCTTACCCGAGTGAATTTGTGCAACGAAAGTCCAATTCGTGCCATTTCTGTTTTCCGTGAACAAAATTCCCCAATTTTATGGCTGTGAGTTCCTCTTTCATGGCTTGAAATAACTATTCTTTACGTTTAACCACAGCCCCTCCCCATCAAGAGTTATGCATGCTGAAATCGGGCAGTTCTGTCCATCAATTTTCTATCCTGCATATCTTCCAATCTACCCATGCCTTTCCCCTCAATCCACTTGAAATTTCTTCCCACTTCGTTGAAGTTAAGTTTTGCCAATTTTCACCCTCCCAGACTCCCTGCGTTGGAAGTTGTACAGAAGTCTCCCCAACACCCCTACACTGTTTCGTTCAGCTTTGTCTGTTTGTGCACCTAAAATTGCCTCCGTGTATTTTATTGATCCGCACGTGTTTTTAAGCTGTAAATTTGGTCAAACTTAGCCCACTCTCAAAGGTTTAATTCCTCCAAGTTCTAGCTAAAGCCCCTGTATGAGTTTGGAGTTCTCCTTGCTCCAATCCCCTGTTGCTGCCTACCTTTCTTTCTCTCGGCAGATTGTTGCCATCTCCTTTCTTCCCGACTCCTCCGCATCTTGGAGCGTGTCATTTGGTATCAGATCCCAGCTCTTCCTTCCCTTGTTTTCCCTGCTGTTAAACCTTCTTTGAATTGTCATCAATGGCGCACAAGAGTGGCGGTATGACTACTCGGAGTGGGGCTGTTTTGCAGCCAAGCCGAGACCACCCTTCAACGAGTGAACCACATCCCCCACCAATGTCTCCCCAAGGCCGTGAGTCTCATTTGCAGGAACAAATTAATGGCATTAATCAAAGGCTGGATGCCTTGTTACAAAGGTTGGAAACACCAAATCTGCCAAGGCCACCTCCTCCATTCACTCCCGGTAGAAGAGCCAGAAATGCTCGGACTCAATTGTATGAGGTTGAAGACTCAGATGATGAGTTTGAGCCACGGGAGAGACCACCCCGAGAAGATGAATTGAGGAATATGAAGTTAAGTGTCCCTCCATTCAATGGATCATGTGATGGGGATACGTTTTTAACTTGGGTAGATAAAGTAGACTGATGTGCCCGAGGACTCTCACCCACCGGAAGGCATGGTGACCCGCAGCCGTGCAAGGCGTCTTTCTAATGTGTTTGTTGATTTTGCAGGGACATTATTACCTCCAAGAGGTCTCTTGGATGCTCCCACTTCTAATGATAAAGAGCTCCCCAAGCATTGCCTACAATGGGAGCATGAAATGAAGGAAACAACCATCGAAGTACCAAGAGCTCCTCCGTCCGAGGCATCCCACCCGAAGGTGCACCAAGCCGAGGCCTAGTGGATTCCTTTTCATTCTAACAAGAGGATGTCATAGCAAGGGGATGGCTGTTTGGTCATCACGTGATCTTGTAAATATGTATATTTGAAGTAGTTTGAATTGTAACCAATTTGGGGTTGAAGTTTTGTTTGGAGGTTGGTTAGGTTTGGACCAATTTGTTGGAAATTGGTTCGGATTGGACTAATTTATGCTCCATCATGTTGGAGCTTAAGGGAAATATTATTTCCCATGAAGCTTGAGTTTGTAAAGTCTTTTAGTCGTGGTTTGGGTCTAGGGAGTGTTTGAGTTGGGAGGCAAGTTGAAGGTGGGTCCCTTTTCCCACCTACCTCCTACTTAGCCACTCATTAGTCTTAAATTTAGGTTTTTAATTGTTTTTGTCTTTTGTGTAAGTTCAAGGGGTATGAATCCCTCCTCCCACGTCTAATGAAGGTAGAAAAGAATTGGATAAAATTTTGGAAGCTTGAAGCTCTCAAACCCTTTCCTTTCTCATGGCATTTCATTCAAGGTGAGTAATATCCTTGTTTTGGTTTGTCTTGGTGTTGGTGATTTTGCTAGAGTCACTTAACCTTTTATTCCAACCTTCCTCCTCACTTGATTAGGAACAAGGTAAGCTTGGAAGTCACATAGCCCTCATTCCACCTATTTTGTTTTCGGGTCTTGGCTGTTTTTGGTGTGGTTATTGTCTTTGTTCCCTTACCCGAGTGGATTTTGTGCATCAAAAGTCCACTCCGTGCTAACTTCTGTTTTCCGTGTGCTAATATCATAAAATTTGGGCTGTGAGTTCCTCATTCACATATAGAAATATTTGTTTTTGCATGTCAATCCCAGATTTCATCACTTTGAAGTTGTGCACGTTCCTTTCTCCACCTTTCTAGTGGATGAATCAATTTGGTTCCATTCTGTCGACCTGATTTCAAATCTTCATAACTTGTAATCCAGCCTTGAGTTTGCCTCCAAAAACCCACCATTCTCTTCCCCTTTCATTGAAGTTATTTTATGTCAATTTTTGGTTTCCCAGATTACCTACATCGAAAGTTGTGCAAAGATCATCTCAAACCTTCTGCACTGTCTAAAATAGTTTTGTCTGTTTGTACACCAGAAGCTCACCCCGTGCCATTTTAAGTTTCTCACGTGGTATCACTCTATAAATTTGACCCGATTTGGTCCATTTCCTAAAGTCTAAGTCCCCAAAATTTCAGCCCAAAAGCCTGTACGCAATTGGAGTTCTAACTACCACAATCTCCTGTTTCGGTTTTAGTCATTCTTCACATTGGCAGATTGCATTGCCCTCTCCTATCCCGACACTTCCGCATTTTTGGAGCGTGTCATAGACAAAGTATTTGAATGTTACAACTATGCTGAAAAATCCAAGCTACAACTGGTGGCTTTGGAACTCCACGGTTATGCAAGTCTTTGGTGGGATAGTTTAAGAGCTCAACGAAGGCGTGACCGTGAAGAAGAGATAACTACTTGGAGGACCATGAAAATGCACATGAAGAGAAGATTTGTTCCGAGTCATTATAGGCAAGAGTTGTTCTATCAACTCCAAAACTTGAATCAAGAACACCTCTCGGTTGAGGAATACTTGATGGAGTTTGAGACCTTGCGGATCCGGTGTGATCTTGAAGAGCCGGAAGAACAAATATTGGCACGGTTCTTGAGAGGATTACACAAGGATATTGGTGAAGTTATGGAATTGCAGCTAGTTGAATCTTTAGATACCGCTATCCAATTGGCCTTGCGGGTTGAAAGGCAACAAAAAAAGAAGGGCAAGAAAAGTGTTGTGAAGCCTACACCGGCCTACAACACTCCTTACAAACCACCTCCGAGGCAAGACAACCGCCCTTATCAACCAAAACCATGGACTCAAAAGAAAGATGCTTCCACTAAGCCAATTGAAGATACCAACAAGCCACGGTCAAGGGACATCAAGTGTTTTAAGTGCCTCGGATTGGGACATATTGCTGCACAATGTCCTAATAAGAGGGTGATGGTACTCTTAGAGAGTAGTGGAGAAGTTGTTAGTGAAGATGAGCCGATGGAAGAGGAAGAAGAACAAGAGGTCGAGCCTTTAGAGGAAGTGTGCCGAGCACAAGAAGGCCCCCTCCTCATGGTGATCCGAAGGGCCCTCACTATCAATGGCCAACCCGAGGCTATCCAAAGGGAAAATATCTTCCATAGCCGTTGCCTCATCAAAGATAAAGTGTGCTCCCTAATCATTGATGGAGGGAGTTTCACTAATGTAGCATCCTCCGAACTAATTGAGAAACTTCAACTCCAAACCGAGGAGCATCCCCACCCTTATCGGCTCCGATGGCTAAGTGATGAAGGAGACCTAAAGGTGACCAAGGCACAGATTGAGTTCTCCATTGGGGGATATAAGGATGCTGTGATGTGTGATGTGCTGCCAATGGATGCAAGCCACCTTCTCCTAGGGAGGCCGTGGCAATTTGACCGCCACACCATGTATGATGGATTAACCAATGAGTATTCATTCAAATGGGAGAACCGAAACATTAAATTAGCACCTTTGACACCCTCGGATGTAGCTAAAGATGAGAGGGCAAAAAGAGAAAACTCCTCCAATAAGGTGCTATTCATCAACAAAAAGGAACTCTCTCGGGAATTATCACAAGTGGCTCCAATTGTGTTGATTCTTTTTCGAGAAAGAATGGAAGAGATAGGAGGGGCTCTGGAAGAAGTCTTAGCCCTCATAGAAGAGTATGATGATGTCTTCCCCGAAGAGTTGCCAACCGGTCTACCACCAATCCGTGGGATAGAGCATCATATTGATCTTCAACCCGGGGTGGTTCTACCAAATTGGCCAGCATATAGAATGAATCCCGTGGAGGCTAAAGAGCTAGACGATCAAGTGCAAGAGCTCTTGGAGAAAGGGTACATCTGAGAGTCATTAAGTCCTTGTGCGGTGCTAACCCTTTTGGTGCCAAAGAAGGATGGCTCCTCTCGGATGTGCATTGACAGCCGTGCAATCAACCAAATTACTATTAAGTACCGGTTTCCCATACCACGGCTGGAGGACTTATTGGATGAGCTAAGTGGTGCTGCCTACTTCTCAAAAATTGATCTAAAGAGCGGTTATCATCAAATAAGGATGCTAGAAGGAGATGAGTGGAAAACCGCCTTCAAAACCAAGTATGGACTTTATGAATGGTTAGTTATGCCATTTGGGCTATCTAATGCCCCTAGCACTTTTATGCGTTTAATGAACCATGTGCTGAAAGATTACTTGGGAAAGTTTGTGATAGTATACTTTGATGATATATTAGTCTATAGTGCACAATATCTGGATCACTTGGGACACCTTCGTATACTATTTGATGCACTTAGACAGGCTCATTTGTTTGGCAATTTGAAGAAATGCTCCTTTGTACAAGAAAGAGTGCATTTCCTCGGCTTCATTTTGTCCAAGAATGGAATAGAAGTTGATCAAAGCAAGATAGAAGCAATACGGGAATGGCCGACCCCTAAGTGTGTTGCGGACATTAGGAGTTTCCATGGCCTTGCTTCATTCTACCGGAAGTTCATCAAGAGGTTTAGTAGCATTGTTGCTCCCCTCACGGATTGCACCAGAAAGGAGAAAGAATTTGAATGGACCCCGGTGTGCCAAGCTAGCTTTGACCGAATCAAGGAGGCTCTTTGCAATGCTCCTCTCTTAGTACTCCCGAATTTTCATAAGGTCTTTGAAGTGGATTGTGATGCCTCGGCCCTCGGCATAGGAGCGGTTCTCATGCAAGAAGGGAGGCCCGTGGCCTACTTTAGTGAAAAGTTGAAGGGGGCAGCCTTGAATTACTCCACTTATGATAAGGAGATGTATGCTTTGATAAGAACCATTGAAGTTTGGCAGCATTATCTCCTTCCTAAGGAGTTCATTATACACACGGATCACCAAGCATTGAAGCACATTAAAAGCCAAGGGAAGCTCAGCAAGAGACATGCGAAATGGGTGGAGTTTCTTGAGAGATTTCCTTATATTATAAAGTACAAGAAGGGTGAAGTGAATGTGGTGGCCGATGCACTTTCAAGAAGAACCATGTTGCTTACCGAGCTCACTTCCCGAATCTTGGGATTTGAGTGGATCAAAACCTCTTATAAAGACGACCCCGACTTCAAGGAGTGTTTTGAAAGGTGTTTGAACAAGGAAGGAGGCGCCTATCACTTGACGGATGGCTACCTATTTAAAGGGGGACAACTTTGTATTCCTAAGTGCAACCTTCGAGAATCTCTAGTGAAAGAAGCTCACGGTGGAGGATTGGCCGGACACTTTGGGGAAAAAAAGACCCTAGAGGCATTGAAGGAACATTTCTTTTGGCCACACATGATCAAGGAGGTGCACAAGTACATAGAGAAGTGCATTGTTTGCAAAAAGGCTAAAAGCCGAGTGCTTCCTCAAGGATTGTATATGCCCTTGCCGGTACCCTCTCAACCGTGGATGGATGTGAGCATCGATTTTGTTTTGGGATTACCTCGGACTCCTAGAGGAAAAGAGGCCATCATGGTGGTTGTTGACCGCTTCTCCAAGATGGCTCACTTCATGGCTTGCAACAAAACCGATGATGCTAATCAAGTAGCCAAATTGTTCTTCAAAGAAATTGTTAGGCTTCATGGAGTTCCCACCACAATTGTCTCGGACCGGGACACCAAATTCTTGAGTTCTTTTTGGAAGACTTTGTGGAGAAAACTTGGAACTAAATTGTTGTTTAGCACTTCCTTCCACCCCCAAACAGATGGCCAAACGGAAGTGGTAAACCGCACATTGGGATCATTGCTAAGAAGCATCGTGGGAAAGAGACTCTCGGATTGGGATGCACAATTACCTTATGTGGAGTTTGCATACAACCGAAGTGTGCATAGTGCAACTCAAACATCTCCATTTGAAGTGGTTTATGGTTTCAATCCGTCCACTCCTTTGGACTTGATCCCATTGCCGAGCCAAGAACTAGCCAATCCGGATGGAGCACAAAAAGCTAAGCAAGTCCAAGCCATGAATGCTAAGGTGAAAAAGGCCATAGCCAAGAAAAATGAAGCCTATGCAAAGTATTCTAACTGTGACCAAAGGGATGTGGAATTCAAAGTGGGCGATCTTGTGTGGCTACACTTAGGGAAAGACAGATTTCCTAGCCAAAGAAAGTCCAAACTTCTCCCTAGGGCCGATGGTCCATTTGAATTCACTGAGAAGATCAATATGAATGCCTACAAGTTGAAGCTTCCCGGGGCTAAGGAGTTTCGGCATCATTCAATGTACAAGATCTCTCACCATATTTGGGAGAAGTTCCGGAGGAAGAGGAGGAGCAGCCCATGGATTTGAGGGCAAATCCTCCATCACCCAGAGGGGATGATGTGCTCGGGAACCAACAACCACCAAAGGGGGCGACAACCCGGAGCCGAGCAAGACAACTACCTAACATGTTTGTTGATTTTGCAGGTTTCACTTTTTCTTCCTTGGATCTCGTAGGAGCTCCCTCACATCATGATCAAGAACTCCCCAAGCATTGCTTACAATGGGAGTATAAAGAAGAGGAGAAGTTGGCCGAGTTACAAGATTCTCCTTGCCGAAGCCTCCCACCCGAACCGTGACCACATCCGGCTCCATGCATTAAGATGGCCGAACGCCCCGTCACCATTATGGGAGAGTAGTTCCTGCAAAAAGAGTCCATAAGGAGTGCCGAATATTTGTATATGTATTTGGGGTTATAAATCTTTTAAGTAGGGAAGTATGTTTTTGTTGTACTCAAATTGGTTCGGTTTGAACCAATTTTGTTGGGGATTTTGGTTCGGTTTGAACCAATTTTGTTGGGGATTTTGGTTCGGTTTGGACCAACCCAAGCCCTTTTTGATGGAACTTAGGTCCAACCCTAAGTTTCTATTTTTCCCTCCTTTTTTGATATGCTTGGGACGTGGCTCTAGTTGATAGTTCCATGTGGTTGGATTAGGAGGCTTGGTGGGACCCAATTCTCACCTAACTCCTACTCTAGCCACTCATTGGTCCCTAATTTAGGTTTATTTTTTTTATTTCTTTTGTGTAATTTGGAGGGTGTATGAAACCCTCTTCCACGTTGAATGAAAGGCAGAAAAGAGATATTGGTAAATTGAAGAAGCTTTGAAGCTCTCAAGCCCTTCCTTTTCTCACGGCATTTGGGAATCTAGGTGAGTAACATCCTTGATTCTTGTTTGTCTTGGTGTTGGTGATTAGCTAGGATCACTAAACCTTATTCCAACCTCCTTCCTCACTTGTTTAGGAACCAAAAGCGAGCTTGGAATCCCATAGCCTTCCTCCATTTGTTGTTTGCATCTTGTGTTTGTCTTTGGTGTTGGTTGCTCTTTTTTGGTGCTTACCCGAGTGAATTTGTGCATCAAAAGTCCAATTCGTGCCATTACAGAGGCATCCAGAAGGGGTGGCTATCCGAGAACAGCCCACACACCTTCCATCATGAAATGAATAGCCACGGCCTAATGGAGTCCAATGAAGAGCTGAAGGATGGAGTCCAATTTGGAGCCTCTAAGGAGCGGCCTTACACGTGAAAAGATGAAGAAAAGCATTGGAAAATTTGCAGAAGCTTGAAGCTCTCAAACCCTCTTTTCTCACGGCTTCAAGGGATTTTGGTGAGTAATATCCAATCTTCTTTGTTTGTCTTGGTGTTGGTGATTAGCTAGGATCACTAAACCTTATTCCAACCTCCTTCCTCACTTGTTTAGGAACAAAAGTGAGCTTGGAAATCCCATAGCCTTCCTCCATTTGTTGTTTGCATTTGTGTTTGTCTTTGTTGTTGGTTGCTGTTTTTGGGCATACCCGAGTGAATTTGTGCAACAAAAGTCCAATTCGTGCCATTTCTGTTTTCCGTGAACAAAAGTCCCTAATTTTATGGCTATGAGTTCCTCTTTCATGGCTTGAAATAACTGTTCTTTACGTTTAACCACAGCCCCTCCCCATCAAGAGTTATGCATGCTTTTTCCACTGCCTTCTACCCGAACTCCTGAAATCGGGCAGTTCTGTCCATCAATATTCTATCCCACATATCTTCCAATCTACCCATGCCTTTCCACTCAAACCACTTGCAATTTCTTCCTACTTCGTTGAAGTTAAGTTTTGCCAATTTTCACCCTCCCAGACTCCCTGCTTTGGAAGTTGTGCAGAAGTCTGTTTGTGCACCTAAAATTTCCTCCGTGTATTTTATTGATCCGCACGTGTTTTTAAGCTGTAAATTTGGTCAAACTTACCCACTCTCAAAGGTTTAAGTCCTCCAAGTTCTAGCTAAAGCCCCTGTATGCGTTTGGAGTTCTCCTTGCTCCAATCCCCTGTTGCTGCCTACCTTTCTTTCTCTCGGAAGATTGTTGCCATCTCCTCCCTTGCCGACTCCTCCGTATCTTGGACCGTGACACGCTTGGGGTTATGACACGCTCCAAGATGCGGAGGTTGTCGGGAAGAGAGGAGATGGCAACAAACTGCCGAGAGAAAGAAAGGTAGGCAGCAACAGGGGATTGGAGCAAGGAGAACTCCAAACGCATACAGGGGCTTTAGCTAGAAATGGTAGGACTTAAACCTTTGAGAGTGGGCTAAGTTTGACCAAATTTACAGCTTAAAACACGTGCGGATCAATAAAATACACGGAG
>QAOC01024243.1:0-33185 GCA_003255005.1 Begonia fuchsioides
GAAGTAAGAGTGGCAGCCAATGCCTCTTTTATGTCCTTTGTCAAACAAAATCAACCTTCCTCCTACATCCACCAATAACGTTTCTCCAAGTTTTTGGTTGACCATGCCTTATCCTTCCTAATTAAATAGCATCAAGGTTTCTCTCAGGTCCACCCATCAAAACGTTCCACGTTTCGGCTGACTTTTCAACAGCATGTATGTGTATGTCGACATAAGGATCATTTGTGTCGACATAATCCATTTTTAAGAGTCATTTTTGTGTTCAACGAGCAACTTGTGTCGACCGAACGTGAAGGTGTCGACCGCTGATTCATTATATGTCGACCGAAAGTGAAGGTGCGGTCGACCGAATCAATTCCAGAGAGTAATTGTGTGTCGACCGAACGTGAAGGTGTCGACCGCTGATTCATTATATGTCGACCGAAAGCGAAGGTGTGGTCGACCGAATACTAAGGTGTCGACCGAACATATAAAATTTTTCAGCCTTTCCGAAGAGCATCATCCCATGACCCTCTTACACATTATTTTCTCCATCGCCTCAAACCTACTAATTTACTAATATTCACGATATCTTACTACTTCGATATTTAACCATCATTCATAAAACTATCTTAAACAATTCCGCCTTAACGTTACACATTCTAAAACAAATGAGGGTTGTTACACATTTCATTCTCTCAATCTTTGTATTTCTATCTTCAATATTCACTTGGTGATTGAGAGAGTCGGTTAGTAACCATAATCCTAGTATCATACTCTGTGAGCAAAATTTGTAAGAGGGGTGACGCCTCTCCTAAAGAAGAGTCGCTGTAAATGTTCGATTGACACCCGTAAGTCAATCGGAGTGAGCTCAAAGAATTGAGCGGGAAGAATCTTCAAGGAGGTACCTTGTGACACACTCTGAGTAGGAGGAGGTGTCGGGAAAAATAAGGCAAAGGAAAACAAGCAATTTCAATCTGCCGAGAACATTAGGGTCAGCAGAAACAGGGGAGAATACTGGACGAACCCACAAATGGACTCGTGCCTTTGGGCTAATATTTGGCGGACTGAAACTTAAGGGAATGGGCTAACTTTGGTTAAAATTTCAGAGTGAAAGCACGTGGATAACTTAAAATGGCACAGAGTGACTTTCTGGTGCACAAACAGACAAAACTGTCTTAGGCAGTGCAGAAGGTATGGAAAGACCTCTAAACAAATGTCGATGTGGGTAATTTGGGAAGCCGAAAATTGGCAGAAAATAACTTCAATGAAGGGGGGAGAGAATGGTAGGTTTTTGGAGGAAAACTCACTTCTGGATTACAAGTTATGGAAATTTCGAATTAGGTCGACAGAATGGGTCTGAATTGAGTGATTCACTAGAAAGGTGGAGAAAGGAACGTGCACAACTTCTAATTGATGAAATCTGGGAGTGACATGCAAAAACAAATATTTCCAGATGTGAATGTGGAACTCACAAACCAAATTTTATAAAATTAGCACATGGAAATCACAAATTGGCACGGGGTGGATAAATTGAGGACCTTGAGGGTTCTCGGGTGGGCAGTTTTCGAACACAGCACAAAATGGCCAAAAGGCCGATGGATGGATGATGGCTATGGGATGTTCAGACTCACCTTGGTCCAACGGAGTTGGAGGGAGGCTCAACTAAGGCTTAGTGACTCTAGCAAAAATCACCAACACCAAAGACACACCAAACAAAGGATATTACTCACCTTTGAAAGGGGGTTGTCGAGAGAGAAAATGAGCTTCAAAGCTTCAAGTTTTCATCAACATTTTCTAACTCCACGTCCAAACCAAGCTAAAAAGAACACAAAGGAGTTTTGGAAGAGAAGAATCTCCCGAAGCTCCATCAAAAGAGGTGGAAATGGTTCAAACCGAACCACTCCAAGCAAGAATGGTTCAATCCAAACCATTTCTCAAACCAACTTCAAGTACTACAACTATTACATCATTACAAGTATTTTAAATAAACAAAAGTATTCACGTGGGATGCTAGCAAACCTTCATTGGGGGCTTCCTTGGGCTTGACTAATTGGTCTCCAAACCGTGCCCAAAATGAGGAAGGTTTAGGTCCGGTTGGGTTCATCCTTTTGTGGGTAACCCAAGGGTAATTGGATAGAGTCATTGGCTCCCTTCTTGGACCATGCTTGTATAGTCTCTCCTCCATTGCTGGACTCATAGGAAGCGTCCCCCTCTTCCTTTGGAATTTGGCGAGGCCGAAGCTCGGGTAGGCTTTCTTCGCACATAAGGCCTTGGACATCGGCTGCCTTCTCCTCCTCTCCAAACTCCCACCGAATGCAATATTTGGGGTGCTCCTTGTCAACCGGGGTGGGAGTATCTAAGAGATCCAATTGTGGCATTGTTATCCCTGCACAATCAACAAACATGTTAGCAATTCTCCTTGCTCGGCTACGGGTCATCACACCCTCCGGTTAGTGAGAGCTCTCGTGCATGTCATGGTTCTCGGGTGTGTCACCTTGGAGCGCGGACGTAAGCAAGGTTGGCCAAACCACGTTAACAATCCGGTGTCAATCTTTCTTCTCTCAACTCTATTAAGTTATTTATCTTTTCCGCATTAGAGTTTTAGATTGAGTAAACTATACGCACGAATTTGATTAAAGTTTAATCATCGGAGTAAAATTTTATTAANCAGAAAATCAAGTTGCTGACCATTTATCAAGGTTGGAAACTGAAAAAGAATTGAATGACAGCATACCGATCCTAGAGAATTTTCCAGAAGAACAATTGTTTCAAGTTTCTGCAGCTCCATGGTATGCTGATATAGTGAATTTTTTGGTCAGCAAGATTATTCCGTTCGGTTATTCTTATCAACAACGAAAAAGGTTTTTACATGATGCCCGTAACTATTTCTAGGAGAAGCCATATTTGTTTAAACAGTGTCCGGACCAGATTATAAGAAGGTGTATTCCAGAAGATGAATTTTCATCTGTGCTGCAGCACTGTCATACAGCACTATACGGAGGACACTATGGAGGAACAAGAACAACATCAGAGGTTTTGCAATCAGGTTTGTCTGGCCTACATTGTTCAAGGATGCTAATAAATTTGTTAAAACGTGTGATGAGTGCCAGCGGAGCGGGAACATATCAAGAAAATACGAGATGCCACTCACAAATATTTTAGAAGTCGAGCTTTTCCATGTTAGGGGAATCGATTTCATGGGGTCATTCCCCTCATCGTTCGGAAATCAATATATTTTATTAGCAGTTGATTATGAGTCCAAATGGGTAGAAGCGGTGCCATTACAGAAAAGTGATGCCAAAAGTGTTACGGGTTTTCTACATCGAAATATTTTCACTCGATTTGGTACTCCAAAAGCGATCATAAGCGATGATGGAAGTCATTTTTGCAATAGGCAATTTTAGAGCTTATTAGCTAAATATGGGGTAAAGCATAAAGTGACTACAGCTTACCATCATCAAGTGAATGGACAAGCAGAGGTGTCGAATCGAGAGATTAAAAAGATTCTGGAAAAGGTAGTCAACTCCGGAAGGAAACCTGAATCTAACATTCACTTTACTGAAGTTTGACTATCTTTCTTTATTTATTTTAATTACATTTTTTATCCAGAAAAATCATCAAACCCTTTTTATCAATTTATATAACTATTTTACATTGCATTTTAGAAAATATTAGATTTCATTATCCTCGTGAGATCAATAATCTTTTATATTACTTGACTGTGTACTTGCGGTTTTTAACAACACCAATTCAAAATGTCTAACTTGTTAGAGTATTTTTCAATTTTCTCATTCAAATATTCATCTAACTCTAACATATTGGTACTGGTATCATGATCAAGGAACTGTCAAAATATGTCTGCAAGAGAATATCAGTCGAATATGGAGGATTTCCTACATTGTTAGTGGTTGGGCTTGGTAAGTTGAAATTCACAAATGTTTATCCAATCTTCATTTGTATGAGGTTTTCATTCTCACATATACAACAAGAATTGACTATTAGTTTCTTGAAGTTTTCAAATACTTATGCATACTTTTCATTATGCTCTAATATTATATATATATATATATACACATATATATACACACATATATATACATAGTTCTATCGAGTAGACACATTTACTATTACTTTTTTTAATATAATTTTTATGAAATCAATGCAGCTCTTAAATTGATGCAATCATCTTGGTATTGATTTGATAAACCTTACGTCCTTTTGAACTCGACCAATTGGTGCTCTTTTAGACTATCATTGATAGTTAAGTTAACGATATGAGCAAAACATCTTATAAGAATGACGGCTCCATCTAAAAATAACTCTTTCTATTGTCTCAAACTCTTTACTACATTTCAAGAAGCAATGTCTATCATTATAGTAAAAATATTATTAATTCCGTAGTCAACAAAACACATTTCTTGGAACTTTCCAATTGGTTCTCCTTTACGGTTGCCAATCTGACTAGAACTTAAATTTTTTTGTATAATTTCTAATCTCGGTCAATAAAATGTCCAATCAAAACTAAATAATTTATACATCCAAGCATCAATAGTTAAATAAACTCTTTGCTTATTTTTTTTAGGTATTCTTTCATTCGACTTTTCTCTTAGTTGTATATTGTCTCGATATCTCTGTCAATTGTTCTGTGAGAAAACACAACAAAAGAGTGTTGAAAATATTCACAGAAGCCTTTGAAATCCTTCCACAATACCATTCTAATAGACAATTTATCTATGATTAAAATTGTTGCCAGAATCTTTTGAGTAAAAGTTGAGCACTTGAATTGGAGCATTCTACCTTTTTTTTGTAAGTGGCAACGTATTTTGTTTGTGATCTAGGCTGGTCAAATATTTTTTGCACATGATCGAATGCCTTGACATATTTAGTGTACAATTTTTCTTTATATGACAAGCATATGATTGTCAATAATAGTTGCACTCAGCCCTAAGATCTTCGAGATCACTAACTTCGACCTATGTAAAGTGGTTCCAAACATCAAACCTTGACATCCTTTTATTTGCACGATTAATTGTGACATACTTTACATTCAAAATTTTCTTAGGCAAATGGTTATGAGAAAACTGTTTATTTGAGCTTCGAATAGGTCAGATAATAAAAACTCATCTGCACATAATCAATTATACATATCATTTTTACTTTAAAAATTAAACAAATTTTCATACACGATTAAAACAATAATCAACTTTATCTATAAGGAAGTTTAGAACTTAAATCATTTCTCATTAGTACTCTACCAAGAAATGTATTTTTAAGCAACTTTAACGAAATATAGTACAAAGATAGAATTAGTCAGTCATCAACAAAACTAAAGGCGATACATTTTTGCATTTTGATGATCCAATTTATTTGACACAATATCAAGGAAATGCATATAGCTAGAAATTTCGGCAGAATAAATACACGTCGATTTCGGCAGAATATATATAACAAAGTTGCCTCTCCGGCGATCGAAGATGAAGGAAATGCAGATCTCGCTGTCGGCTAGGGGGTCGGCTGAGGTATGAGGGTTGGAGCCTGCCGGGTCGGGAGATGAAGGTCAGGATCGGACCTCCGGCGACCGGGGTCGGGAGAGACGGGTCGGGGTCGGTGCTGAAGTAGAGACTAGAGAGGGGTTTGACCCTCTTGGGTCGGCTACGCGGGTCTTTCCCACTTTGGAACCGCTTCGTTCTGGTTGCTGTTGTTCCTATAATCCGCTTTTCTTCCTGGGATTCCGCTGTATTCTGCTGCATTTCTGATTTGGATTGCTGGAAGCGCGTTTCCAGTTAGTTTGCCTTTTGCTTAGGTGGATTCACTAATTGCTATGGGAGTTGGATTTGATTCGTCATCACCCAAGCATTCTAAACCAGACAAGCCCCAAAAGGCAAAAACCAATGGAGCAGTCAACTGCTCCTCCTCTTCGGCATTTATAAAATCTATTTCTTTTAAGTTATAACCGCATGTAATTATTTATTTTATTATTATATATTTTTATAAATATAAAATAAAATTTAGTTAAATTAAAATAGAACTAAAATTATTAGTTTCAAAGCCACTTCCAAAAAATAAGAATCGTGAGTTTCGATTTTGCTTTCATTTCGTGGTAAAATCAAATTAGACTGGTCGTGTCCACTCCTAAAAATAAGTTAATTTTGAATTATTTATGAAAAAAGCCAGATTGAAAATGGGTGGCCGACAAATGAATCTAAGTTATAGGGTAAATTATAATAATTTTATATTCTAAGCAGTGGTCCGATGAATTATTATTTATTGCCATAAAACCGATCCGAAATCGGTTCTTCCAGACCGAGTTATTTCTCGCCCTGATCTGATGTCTGAGCCAATTTAATGGAATTGAATTTGTAGCGGCAACTACCGAAGCACTGGCTATTAATGGAGAAGTGAAAGCTACCTCTTTGAAAGTTCCGGTGCTTTCTCGGTCCCCATTATCCGTTCTTCTTTCCACTGCGGATTCTACATTTGTCCAAATTGACTATTACAAAGTCTGTCTCGCAAAGACGCTGATTCCTTTCTTTGCTTGTTTGTTACTCGGTCGTTGCTTTTCTTCTACTTACGGTATTCTTCGTTTTGTTTGGAGGCCGCTGCTTGGTGATAGGATCTGAGAGAAAATGATGAGGAAGATGTCTTACGAGAAGAGATCGCGTCGATGGATTCGTTTTTGTTTTTGTGATTTCGTGGTGGTATTGCCTTTGTTTAATCTACTGTTCATACGAGCATCGGCTGTGGAAACGCAGCAGAAGTTGAGATTTGGGAGGAATGGGGAATTCAAGATACTGCAGGTTGCGGATATGCATTTCGCGAACGGAAAATCGACGCCATGTGAGGACGTGCTTCCGAGGCAGTTCGCGTCTTGCTCTGACCTCAATACATCGGACTTTATTCATAGCATGATTCTAGCTGAGAAGCCAAATCTCATCGTCTTCACTGGTATTTCTTTTCAATCGCTTTTCTTGTGGTTACTTCTTTTCGTTTGAGCAGTCAAATCATATTACAGTTTCTATAATAAAGCAATTCATAATGTGCACGAGTTAGAGACACTAGTTTCACACCTGTTTATGTAAACTCTTTACACGGAATGGATGGGGTTTAGATTTAGGAAGTGAGAGAATCGGGTTAGGTTATATGGAAAATGATAATCTGATAATTCCATAATTGGGTCTGGAATTGGGACGGCGATAACTCAACGATGAGATCGAGTTTCAGGCTGAAATTTTGAGTGGAACTCTGGGAAGAAGATAAGTGATATCCCTCCAAAAATGAAGGAAATCACGTGGATGGATCGGCCGAAAAGCAATGGAACAATAACAGCGATCAGCGGTGGCCGAAAATTGACAACCGACGGAAGAATTGAAATATCAAACGAAAACAACGATGGAAGAAGGAGCTTATACACTTCAAGCTCATCCTATTACCTTGAGAAAAACTGGAGACTTTGAAGCAAGAAGAGAACCCCAGCTCGGAGGAGGATCTCTTGAAGAACCCACGGTGGCCGGAGGAATTCCGGCTGTCGGCTGAAATTGGAAGATGCTGAAAAGGGAGAGAGCTAAAAGCTTCTTAAATTCAAATTCCAAAATCACCTTACCATCACGCAATGAGGGAGGTTTTATTTGCGGAGAAAAGTGGGAAAAATGAGGGAAAATTGAGGGCCAATTGCATGCAACTTGCATACTTGAAATTAAAATAAAAGAGAGAAAATTTGACCAATGAGATTGCAAGAATATGAAGGCCACGTGATTTTGAGTCTCCTCAGCCAATTTTCCCTTCTTTCTTAGCCCAAAATACTCTTCTCTTAGCCAAAAATTCCTCATGCAAAACCCCATGCAAACATGTAAAAATAAACAAAATAAAACCTAGCCGAGAAATCCTCTCGGGTTCTCCAAATATCCAACGTAAAATTCACGTAAAATTAAGCTAAAAATGTGATAAAATCCCGTCAATCCATGTAAAGGCTGGTGAGTTGAGTCGTGGAACCCTTGATCACTTTTGCATGGGACTCCAACTCGCCATGCAACGTGATACTTCAATCAGGTTTGAGTTCGGGCTTGATTCCGGAGCTCTCGGTTTTTGGTTGAAAATCCACATTTTCTCCACGCCAAATTATCATGTGTTTTGGCCTTGTTTGATCCTCCAAAGTTGGCTTAGAAATGTATAATTCTTCAATTAATTTTCCTGCAAAATTAACAAATATATTATAAAAATCCTGAGCTCGGGTACGGGTGATAGCTCCGCTTAGCATGCCAATCTGTGGCATGTCAACTCTTGAAGATGTTTTCTTCATAGAACGATTATTCGAACGATAAAGGATAGTATGCAGTTTCTGTTTCAGATCTTGCAAGTGCAGATTTCTGCAACATCTGTTTAATGTTCTGCAACTTTAAGACACAAAAGTATAATTCTCACATATTGTGAGATGATTGAATCCTTGATCACAGAATGTTAACGAGAGCTGTACAGAATTCAATCATCCTTCGTATCGTCTGCATGCTCCCGCCGACCCAAACTGAATTTAACTTTTCCATGTTTAACAGGGGACAACATCTTCGGGTTTGATGCAACTGATGCAGCAAAATCAATGAATGCTGCATTTGCACCAGCGATCTCTTCTAACATTCCATGGGCGGCTGTCCTGGGGAACCATGACCAGGAATCCACTCTTTCAAGGGAAGGGGTGATGCAACATATTGTTGACATGAAAAATACTCTCTCTCAGGTCAATCCTCCAGGACTGCACATCATTGATGGTTTTGGTAATTATAATCTTGAGGTGGGTGGAGTTATGGGCTCTACTTTTGAGAATAAATCTGTTCTCAACCTCTACTTTCTTGACAGTGGAGATTATTCCACAGTTCCTTCAATTCCTGGTTATGGATGGATCAAACCTTCTCAACAATATTGGTTCCAACTCACTTCTGCAAAGCTCAAGGTAAGCTTCTTAGCTTTAAGAGCTTCTGAACCTGTTGGTGTAAGGTTTCTTTAGCCTTTTGTTTTCCTTGACAGCAAGCTTACTTGAATAAGCCTGAGGCTCAAAAAGCTCCTGCTCCTGGACTCGTTTATTTTCACATTCCACTGCCCGAGTTTGCTAGTTTCGACGCGTCAAACTTCACCGGTGTGAAACAGGAAGGGATCAGTTCTCCCTCTGTAAACTCTGGATTCTTCACAACAATGGTGGAAGCTGGGGATGTGAAGGCAGTTTTCACTGGCCATGATCACATTAATGATTTTTGTGGTGAGCTGACTGGTATCCAACTCTGTTATGGTGGAGGTTTTGGATACCATGCTTACGGGAAGGCTGGATGGGGAAGAAGAGCGAGGGTTGTAGTGGCTACCCTGGAAAAAACAGAGGGGGGAGGATGGGGAAATGTGAAGGCGATTAAAACATGGAAGCGCTTGGACGATCAGCATCTCACTGCAATCGATGGTCAGGCTCTTTGGAGCAAGAGTTCCACCGGTAAGACTTTCTCTCAAACGTATTCTTTGCAGTCCATGGCATCCCATATCAGAAGATTCTTTTCTTTAATTTTGATTTGCCTCAAACAGGTGGCCGTAGAAAGAAAGACATCGGCGGAGTTATTTAGGTACCATTCATCTCGAGCTACCAGTTCTCAAGATAGCTGGCCCGATTATTGTTTGAGGGATGTATCCGCTATTGTTCTTTAGGTAAGTATTAGAACGGTACTTGAATTTGAAGTTTTATTCTAAGTTTTCAGAACAATTATTGTATGCCACGCAGTTTCTCAACAGAAGTATCATCCAAAGTGAGATGTTTTCTCAATAAATTATATTTTCTGAAGTTTTACAAGATGAAGATAAAGAGCCGAGGGAATAATGCACATTTGAAGATAAAGGAATCAAAAACATGAAGCTAATGAGTCTAATTTCTCACTCAGTGTTAACACATCAATTATGGGTACCACTTACAAGAACGTTAACAGCTTACCGGTAGAAGAATACAATTCATGGGCAGAGAGGGCATTGCTCGGTAATTCTCGTTAATCATCTTTGTTACGAATGATCGATGCCAGTCATCAATTTTAGCTAAGTGATCTATGTGTGGGACGATGCCATTCATCAATGTCAGCTAAGTGAACTCTGTGTGGGGACGACGACCATTCATCAATGTCGGCTCTTCCCGCAGCATCCTCTGGGGTACAGTCCGCATTTGCAGAGGTTATTGAACTCATAATCTCACTTAGTTCACCTTTCGATTGGAAAATCGGAGTGTAGTCTTTCCTCGGGGTTTGTGGATTCTTCACAGTACTCTCCCTTTCAGCTCTCCACCGAAGAATACTAGGAACCAGATCACCTTCTCTTCCATGTTTCAAGAGCTTCTCTGCCCAATCCCGCTGTCTTTGTTTATGAAGTTCAATCAAAAGCGAAGTTATTGTGACTAAATCCACAGGGAAGCCCCTATGTTCCATTTCTTCCACCAACTGTAATGCTTCCTCCATATGCCCTTCCTTACATAGCTGCAATGAAGCAATGCTATAGCTAACACCATCAACAAACTGACCTTCTTCAAATCACAAAACGTATTATATCCGGCCTCCGCTCTTCCATTCTTGAATAAGCCATCGATGAGAATATTATACGTCCAACAAGAGGCTCGTACCCCATCCCGAACCATTGCATCAAAAAGTTGGCATGCTTCTTTAACCTTCCAGACCTTAAATAATCCATCCAGCATAGAATTATACAAGATTATATTCGGGTTATACCCATTATGCTGCATTTTGCTAAAAATCTTGGTTGCATCATCCATTTTGTAGGATTTCGAACAACCTTGAATGAGGATTCTGTAAGTAGATGCATCTAGTTCGTGCCTTGAGTCCTTCAATTCCTCCCACACGATTAGCGCATCCTTGAGCTTCCCGACTAGGCAGAGAACGTGAATAAGGCTGTTATACGTGCACAAATCTGGACCGACTAACCGAGAAGTTAAACTCTTTTGCTTCATTTCTTTGAATAAGATCAGAGAGGAATCAAGATCTCCCCAGCATCCAAAAGCATCAATGCATGCATTATAACCCCAGCTATCTAACACTCAAACCCCTTCCTACCTCTAAGTTTTTCAAACACTGATTTGAATTCTACTCTCATGTCTGCTTTCCTAAGAGAAACAAGCAGTTCATTACATGCAATGGATGTTGATTTACTTTCATCGTTCATAAAGTTAGGCGATTCAAGAAGTTTGAAGAAAATGGAAAATGCCAAGTGATATTATCTTAATTTATATAGATTGATAAGTGATCGAATGCGCAATATAAAAAAAATTAAGATAGAAATAGAACTTTGACCCGAAGTCGACGGACGTTTGAACCTTAACTTAGAAAGAGCTTAAGACCCGAAATAATAACGCGACTAAGAATCCTAGATAGGAAAGACGCCACAAACGAATAGATTCCGTTTGATAAGTCAAAAACAACGCTGCTAGACTTGCAATGAAAGACCGAACAACACGTTGAAAATGAGAAGTCTTTCACAATATGATTCTCAAAACTCAAGTTGATTTCAAATGATAAATCTAGTACATATTTATTGTAACGCCCAGTTTTTCTTTGCTAATTTTTTTTTTACACATGTACCTACTTTAAACAATTTACGATAAAACGTATCAATTTGAAATCCTTCATATAAAATACAGCGGAAGACTTTTATTAATAAATAATCCAAAATATACTTGTACCTTAATGTTGAGACCAAATTATTACAAAACTGTTATAAACTAAACATAGTATTATACATTAGTTTTCAAACAAAACATTTCCATTTACTATAAACTAAACATAATATTATATATTAGTTTTCAACAAAATATTTCCATTTACACGAGCCACCCACCGGTCAAAATCGCACTAACAGCCACAATCTCCAGCAATGGACGTACTACACCACCTCAAGCATTTATCCCTACATTACAAAGCTTATCTAATGAGCCTAACGCTCAGTAAGTTAATCCATAATAATAAAACATTTATGAGACCTTTATGCATATGCTGCTTTATAAAAACAATGCAGTTTCAGTATCGTTCATTTCATTTCTTTTCTTTCACTTAACAGTCCAGTTAATGTGGGTAATACCGTCTAGGGGAGAGTAGGCACCATTTGGTCCAACCTCTTGGGACAGCCAAACTCAACCCCGCCCAACATGTAACTATTTACGTACATTTCGTTCATTTCATTTCTTTCATTATTTGATCGTTGAAGGTACCACGGGAGAGAGTAGACACCATTTGGCCTCCCTCGAGGCAGTCTAACTCGAGCTCCTCCTTCAACGACCCGTTGCATATTATCATGAAAATCATGCATGTAAATCATTTTCGTATTTTTCTTAAAACCATGATGCATGAACAATTAAAATGCATGAACATGTAAACATGCAATAAAATATACAATTCAAACATTGCAAGCATTCTAAACATGCATCTTTATTCTAACACCAAAAATCAATCAATCATCAAACAAGGCACACAAACATATCCTCAAATAAATTGAGGTCGGTGTATTGTGCAATACACCCCAAAAACAATCCAGCATATTTCAAAATCATAAATCCTAATCTTTGTAATGTAGTCCCCTTAGGGCCAATCACATGCAACATTAACTTACCTTAGGTCCTTAGCTTTATTGAAAAACTTGATCAATATGTTGCTGCACTTGAAAACCTAAAACGCAAGTAACATAATTCATTAACTTCAAACAACCATAACTTCTTCGATAATGATCCATTTGTGATGCTACGGGTGTCAAATTATTCCTTAAAGAGTCTACTATAACTTCTTAGAAGACACCAAATTCAGAAAACTAACGTATGTCGACTTAATTGGACAAAACAGAGGGCATTCACTGTTTGAACCCCTGTTTGGGTCGACCCAAACTGTGAGGGGTCGACCCATGTCGACAAACAGAGACGTCGCGTTTCTGAAATTGAGTTTCGGTCGACCCAAACTACAAGGGGTCAACCCAAACTCCCCCCAGTTTTCGTACACTGAATTGCGACGTCCATAACTTTTTGTACATAGCTCCGAATTGAGTGATTCTAACGGCTATGAATTACTCTAAGAGCCTACTTTAACTCTTATGAATAACATAAACTCCAGTTCGTAACACATATTGACCGAATCTCCAAAAATCTAACTTTGTTCATACTTAACTCTTTTTCTTATCTCTTAGCAATAAATCATTCGTTTTTATCCCCCAATTCAAATACTACCATCATATTATCCTTACTGAACTTAGAAGAAAACTCAGAGGATAGAAAAAATACCTTGAACCTCAGCTTCACGAAAACTTCAGAGTTTTCCTCCTCTCCTCTGAGATATCTCTCTTTTCTCCTACTTTCTCTCACAGAACTTCTTTTCTTTCTTGATCTCCCTCTCCCTTATCAGACGAGATAACTCTGAGTAAATAGATAGGGAGAAGAGGTCGTGTTGGTAGGGAAATGGCAGACCATGTATTTTTATCTCTTAATTAAACAATATCAACCTTTCCTTTACGTCTACCGATTGGGTTTCCCCACGTTTTGGCTGACTTTTCAACGGCATGTATGAATGTGTCGACCGCTTGTCCAATTGTGTCGACCCAAAGTTCCAAAGAGTGACTTGTATCGACCCCTCCTAAATCATGGGGTCGACTTAAAGTACACGTTTGTGTCGACCCCTCCTAAATCCTGGGGTCTACCTAAAGTACACATTTGTGTCGACTCCTCCTAAATCCTGGGGTCGACCGGCAGCTAAAACTTTCATAACTTTTGTTATACAACTTATATTTCTACAATTCAAACACCTTTCTTTTTCTTATCAAGTCTAGTTTAACTTTTTAGAAGACATAAACGTCAAATTCAGAGATTAAAGGTATCCATTATACGAAACACCGAACATCGTTCAAAAGTTTATATTTCCTTAGTCTAGTTTTCATTTGTCAACTTCTAACGTGTATAACTTTCGCACCACAACTCCAATTGAATTGTTCAACCTATCAATCTTCTCCTTTTGATGTCTTCTATAATTTTTCAGAAGATTTCTTTGTCATCTAAGGTCACCTGTAGCATGATAAAATAGGAAAACTGAAACTACTCAGTTATCGATTTTCAACCATGTAGTTGTTACTAACTATAAATTTACAAATCATCTAAATTACTATTTCCAAAAGTGTAACTCCACCTCAACATCCATCATCTCTTAACGCATATTGTACCCTTGCCAAAACGTGTTATATTCCTATAGGCTTATGTTACCCAGAAAAGTGGGGTGTTACATTTATAGTACTCATTTCTCACTTAATTTCTCTTCTTCCAACCCTACCCATTTTCTCACCCACTTTCTTACCTATTTTCTTACATACTTCCCTTATTACATGCAACATAGATTATAAATCATACATTATCATACATAAGGTAAGTACATAATAGTCTAATTCATAATATTGTCATCTTGTCCAATATGCACTTGAATGCATGTCATGCATTTAAATTTGATGTTGTCGGGAACAATAATGTTGTCACAATTGAGAAGTTCTTGGATATATACGCTTAGTTTTTTTACCAAACTTCTTTGCTCGATCTCGTGTTATATTTTCATCCATGCTTGCACCGGTTGCATTTAATTCTTCTCATTTGCTCTTTGTGATGTCATCATCATTTACTCATTCTTTAAAAAGATTTGTCTTAAAATCATCAACGTTGAATGTGGCGCTAACATTATACTCACCTGGAAGATCTATACGGTAAGCGTTATCATTGATGCGCTCGAGAATTTGAAAAAGGTCATCTCCACATGGTAGTAGTTTAGATTTTCTTTTGGTTGGAAATCATTTCTTGCATAAATGCAACCATACGCAATCTCCTAGTTCAAAAGTGATACTCCGTGGCCCTTTTTTGGCGTGTTTCACGTATTGTTCAGTTCATTTCTCAATATTTTGCCTTATAGTCTCATGAAGCTTCTTAACAAGTTCTACCTTCTTGTTTCCATCTAAACAAACACGCTGAGAAACAAGTAAAAGAGATAAATCCATAGGAGTTAGTGGAATAAAACTATATACGATTTCAAAAGGTGAAAACTTAGTAGATGAATGAACTGAGCGATTATAAGCAAACTCAGCGTGTGGTAGACATTCTTCCCAACTCTTAATGTTTGTCTTTATAATGGATCTGGTAATGCTGATAAGGTCCTATTGACAACTTCTGTTTTTCCATCAGATTGTGGGTGACAAGTGATGAAGAATAGAAGTTTGGTACCTAATTTACCCCACAATATTTTCCAGAAATAAATCAAAAACTTTGCATCTCTATCAGATACAATGGTTTAAGGAATCTCATGCATCCTAACAATTTCTCATAAAACAAAATCAGTAATATGTGTCGCATCATCATATTTGTGACGCAGAATAAAATGTTTCATTTTGGAAAATCTATCAACCACAACAAAAATTGAGTCATTACCTCTCTTACTTCGAGGCAAACCTAGTACAAAATCCATCGAAATATCTATTCATTGGGGATGGGTAGCGGCATGCACAAGTCATTGAGTTGGATTTTAGACTTTGCTTGTTTACACATAACACATCTGTTACAAATCCTTTCGACATCCATTTTTAGATGTGGCCAATAAAAGTGCTCTTGGATGACACCTAAGGTCTTTGCTGTCCCAAAATACCCATAAGACCTCCTCCATGTGCTTCTATCACTAAAAGTTCTCTAATCAAACAATTAGGAACACATAATTTGTCTTTCTTGAAAAGAAAACCATCATGCTTGTAGTATTCCACAAAATTAGTTTTTTTCACAAACCCTATATAGTTCTCCAAAATCATTATCACTAGGGTATGTATCTTTTATAAACTCAAATCCAAGTAGTTTAACTCCTAAGGAGGAGATAAGAACATACCTGCCGGAAAGGGCATCACCTACCACATTCTCCTTACCTTTCTTGTAATGAATAACATAGGGAAATGACTATAAATTCCATCCCTTTGGCATGTTGTTTGTTGAGCTTGTGTTGGTTTTTAAGAAACTTGAGGGACACTTGATCTGTGCGAATGATGAACTCTCTTGCCAATAAGTAATGTTGTCATGTTTCCAATCCTCTAATCAATGCGTAGAGTTCTTTGTCGTATGTGGGATAGTTGAGTGTCGCTCCTCCCAACTTTTCACTGAAATATGCAATTGGACAGTGATCTGGCATTACAACAGCTTCAATCCCTACACCTGAAGCATCGCACTCAACTTCAAACGGTTTCTCAAAATTAGTTAAAGCCAACAAAGGTGGATTTGTTAGCCTCTCCTTAGTCTTTTGGAATGCCTCTTCCTGGACTTTCGTCCACTTAAACACCACATTCTTTTTTATCACCTCGGTGAGTGGGGCAGCAATGATGCTGAAATTTTTAACAAAACGACGATAAAAACTCGCAAGTCCATGAAAGCTACGGACTTGGTTGGCATTTGTTGGTGTCGGCCACTCTTGAATCGCCAAAAATTTCTCTTGATCAACCTATACTCCTTGGTGACTAACAATAAAACCCAAAAACAACTGATAAAGCAAGATGCTGCCATTAGTAAAATTCTCTTACAATAATAATTATCAAGCTACTACCAATATGTACCATATGAAGCTCTATATGGTCGAAAGTGTATTTCCCTTGACTTGGGATGAAGTGGGAGAAGCTAAGATACTAGGCCCCAAAATCATTCAACAAACACTAGATCAAGTGAAGATAATCAGAGACAAAATAAAGATAGCTCAGAGTAGACAAAATAGTTATGTCGATCAACAAAGAAGGAAGTTAGAATTTAACGAGGGAGATTAAGTATTTTTAAAGGTTTCCCCATTTAATGGAATAGTAATATTTGGAAGAATGAGCAAGTTTAGCCCAAAATTTATTGGCCCTTTTCTTATTAAGAAGAAAGTTGTAGGAAGAGCATATGAACTAAATCCACCTTTATCATGTATTTCATGTATCTGTATTAAGGAAGTGCTTAAGAGATCCATCTCAAGTGGTACAACAAGAAGATATCAAAATTTGACTCACATTGGAGTATACGGAGCAAGCAGTTTGCTTTCTTGATTACTTGACCAAAGAACTTCAAAATAAAAAGATCTTTTTAGTTAAAGTTCTTTGGAGTAATCACCAGGTAAGATAAGCAACCTGGGAAAAGGAAGATGATATGAGAAGTCAATACCCTCATCTGTTTGACGCTTGAAATTTTGAGGACAAAGTAGAATGTAATACCAGTGTACAAGTTAAGTATCTTTTATGCTATCAAATGGTTCAATTAAAAATTTGTTTGAAGTGATACATATTGAATTGGGAGTATGAAAGGAAGACGAATCGGAATATGACACATGTCACTATAAGATTAGTACCAAATTATGATTAAGACTTAATTAGTGAAAATTATGGGGTAATTAAGGTTTACTAATCATGATTAATTGAGTTAACCCTAAGGATTAACTTAGAACTAATGTGAATTAATTAGTTAAGCTAAGTATTATTTAAATAATGATAATGAAGGTATTTTAGCAATTAATAGAACAAGTTATAATAAAATGGTAAAAACAAATGGATAAATTTGGAAAATAGTAATTTTACCCCATGAACCATCTAGAAATATTGGAGAATGGCTAATGATCAGCCATTTTTGTGTTGAAGAGAGAGAAAGGGTGAAAGAGAGGGAGAACTCGACAAAAAAAGGGTTTAGAGAGAGAAAGTGAAACTTGAAGGAGAAAAAGCTAAAATTGACATTTAATCCTTTGAGGAGAAGTGTTCATCTCATCAAGAGAAATCTATTGAGATAAAAATCAAGAGGTATGACCTTATGTTACATGGTTTAGAGTGATTATGATTATTCACATGATTAAATTAAGAATAAGTGAGAATTATGAGATTATCAATGACTTTGTAAGTTGGTTATGAGCGATACATGAAAATTAAAAATTTTGATCCATGGTTCTATTTATTAGTTAACCAGTCATGTTGGAATATCATATATATGTTTATGAATTATGGAAAATTGGAATTGGTAGAGGTTGTGCATATTTTATCAAAGTTACTACAAAACTGTAAATTCTGTACAAATTAAGATTTCGTATCTCAAACAAATGATAGACTAATCTCATGCCCTAGATGTTTTAGCAAGTTGAATTAGACACCTTGAGTGACGTATAGGCTTTGGAATCATAGCATTTCATGGAGTATAGAAGACGTTATGATATTTCGAAGTTATCACAAAACAGGGCATTGCTTCTAAAAATTGTAAATGATATTTGGTTATTGAGGTGAAGGTGATTCACAAAAGTACCTACTACTAGAAAGACTTACTAAGGATAGACAAGGTAAGTAATATTGTGTGTGTTTTGCACTTAATTGGGTCTACATCATAGAACAATAGGACTTTGCTGTTGTTTTATGCTTTACATGTTAAGATGAGATGCACATATAAAATGATGTACAAAAGCATGATTCGGTTCATACCATGAAAATCTCATGCATCATGTTTTCTAGAAAGTTACGAACTATTTACATGCATGAGATTTCATATGAAACATAATATGAAAATGGTTGTTTCGGGTTGAGCTCGAAATACAACGAAAGAAAAAGATAAAAGAAAGAAAGAGAAAATTCCATAAATATCATTGGGAAGAGGTTTGAGTTAGTTGTCCTCGTAGGTAGACTCAAGTTTGTGGTCTCTCAACCCTTGGAATCGAGCTGGCTGTCCCCTTAGGTGAACTCACGTTTGTGGTCTATCAACCCTTGGAATCTAGTTGGTGTCCCCTTAGGTGGACTCAAGTTTGTGGTCTCTCGTTCCTTGCCCGGAAGCCTCAATGATAAGGAACGAAAGACCTAGAATAAAACGAAAAGAAAAGTTTAAACCTTTGGATATCATGTAAATGTTCATGCATATTTTTTATACTACTTTATGAGCCTTATGCTCATAGATGAATTTTATGATGTAAGTGAGGAAGACGTATACTGAGAGGTGTAAGAGATGGATCGCTTTGTTCATGAGGGTGGTCGATGTTGTTTGAGTGGATTTTGACATGTGGGAAAAGATTTTGAAGAATCGTAAATAATGGTTAAGAGAAGAATTTTTTAACTTTGTACATATAGCTTGTAAATAGTTTAAGAAACTTAACATGTTGTAAATATGTTTTAAGTAACTTTAGTTTTCATGTATACCTTAAACGATTTTACAAGAAAATATTTTTCGCTGCAAGTAAAAAAATGAAGAACATATTTCGAGTTAGGAATGACATTACAAAACTTTTCTACTTTGGTACAAGTGATTTATTATTTTCCATTATCATTATTTTGAGTCAAATTTAATCTGAACTTGGTCTACTTACTGAATGATTTCACTCATACGATTTATAATTATATATTACACATCATTGTTTAACAATATATTTTATAAGAATAAATCAAAATGGAAATTAACTTCAAAATGCATTTCTTCGTTGTGAAATATATTATTTGATATTTGCGCATAAAATAATTAACACCCGAGAGGTATAAAAGTAAGCATGATGCAGTTTTTCTATCGGTTGCATTCGAATTCTATCGGGTAATAACAAACTCAAAACATAAAATTTACAAGTTAAAAGAATTATACCGTTATAAAAATAAGCTACAATGCAGAATGTCTTGTATGCAAACAATAGCAGCACGACTAATATGTTGACCATCTTGATTTTTGGTCATTTGCATTCATAGAATTACTAGTTTTAATGCAATAATATGCTAATATATATCATAAGTTGTTTGCACAGATAAAAGTTATTAGAAGGAGGGTGAATAATTGAAACACTGGTCCACTAAAGTAAAGATCTCTTGCTTATTTATTTTTAGAGTAATAAGCTAAAATGATCTCGAATATTTTTTTTTTAAAAAATCAAATTGCCTATGGGCCGTCCATTCAAAATTTGTTTCTTTTAATTTAAGGAAACATTTTTACTAACTAAATGTTATAAGAATGATCTAAGATTTTATTCACAATAATATAAGATAATATTCTTGAAAGTTTAATGAATTTTCAATAATGCTACGTTTTATTATAATTTTTCGAATATAGAAAAAAAAATTCATTAAAATTACATACGTCGATGAATTTTTTTTACATATTTATTGATAAACTCTCACAATATTGCACTACCACACTAGAAAATGATTTGAAAAACAGTCGAATTTGAATCAAATTAGTTCTTGCAAGTTTTAGAAAATAGTTCTTGAATCAAATTGTTTCATAAATTCAAAGAAAATAGTATACAATTTTATCTTGCAAGTTTTAGAATTGTATATTGAGGTAGTATGTTTAATGAAATTTTTTATTTTTTATATTAAAAAACTTATAATAAATCCTATAATTATTAAAAATTCACGAACAATTTCAGAATAATGTCTTATATTGTTATCTATATGTAGTAAAAAATTCAAGTCATTCTGATAATATTTAATTAATAAAAAATATTTTTTAAATTAAAATTCAGGCGGTCAGTTGCCTTGGCTTTTTTTAAAACTCAATGTCATTTAGCCTATTATTCCAAAATATTCATCGATTTGACCTTTAACCATTTTTAAAATATGCAAGTTTAATAATATCTTGTTTTAAATAGGGTTAAAACAAAAGAAAAGACTTGAGGTTTGGTAAAATATGTGAAAAAACCTAAGTTTTAACAGAAACAGAACCTCACGAATGTTTGAACCTCCAAAAAGTATATAAATTCTTGTCATTTACTCATTTTTTATAGTGATTTGAGTCAAAATTCTGCCAAAAATTTTTTTTTTACAAACTCTCGACAATAACAGGATGACGATGATGGATCATCTCGACTTTCGAACACTAGAGGTCATGTGGTCACCAGTAAAAGCTAATTCTAAATAGATTTGATCAGTCATGCATGATAAGTATTTCACGAAGTGTTTGCATGTCGTGCTATGATAAAAGTAAAGCCAGTTGTATTCGCAACTTTCGAGAGTTTGAAGATTAGGCATATAGCCGAGGATGCTAGGTTGCTCGTCTTTTGTGAACTATATGATTTGTCTGCTTAGTGGTTAGTGCGAGTGGTTTACACTAATCTCATTATAGATGTTGAGAGTGGTTGTGGAAGGATTTTTATCTTTGGCCGAGATGCTATGATTACACTAGACCATATCAATCACGTGATAGGATATGCAGACGACTCAGATGATGAGGGAGAGATGTATGACAATTCTAGTTAGTCTACACCTTTTATTATGAGTGTAATCAAAGCATCTTTTCCAATGTCGATTTAGGTGTCCAATCAGAATGGTGAGTCTTTGACGAAGCCTAAAGAAAATGAGCTCGACGTAATTTCTTGGATCATGCACAATATGATGGAGCATATCATTCTTCCCTGCGATGGGCATTGTGACATAGCTCATATGAATTTGTATATTATGTATATGATTCATACAAAAGCTTGATTTAATCCGAACTATTTAGTTTTGTATCACATGACTGAGATACATAAGGAGGTTAAGAAAAACTTCTCATATGAAATTTCAATAACTAAAGTCATTGAGAGTATCTATGGAGAGACTTTTCGTTCTGAGGTGATGAGGTTGCCTCAGCAACAAGAGATAGCGTGTACACACGAGATTCCTATCAGATCTCATTTGTAGTAATTGCACATCACATTATCCATATTGACGATGTATTACTTTGCATCATTGCTTATTTCAAACATGGCATTTCCTAAAAAAAAGACACTCCAATTTCTTACATTTGTGATCAATTTATCTAGTTTCCCCTTTATTCTCGAACATAGCATATTCAGAGATCTAAGTATCTTCTCGTGTCTTTTCACAATACGCATCATAATGAATTCTCTTATCATCTCTAGCATTGTAATTATAGGTTTTGTCTTTTCACATTTTGGATTTGACGACAATGCATTTGTTGCTCATGTATTTGTAGAGATGACCCATACATATTCAGCCGCCAATGCATTATAGTGGTGCAACCTTGTCATTTATCTTTCAAACTCAGCTTGTGTCGAGGCATGTGATGTCTTCCACAACGTGCTCTATATATTTTTCTATGAAAGTTTTTTTTAAAAAATTGGCGTATTAATGTCTGAGATAAAATGAATCATAAGCATTTGACAACATAACATGAACTCCATTGAGAAGCCCCTACAAGTAAAATATTTTTATAACTCCTTAAACATGTAAATTTCTCATCAAGTAGTAAAAAATACTTTTTGAATGTCTGATATTATAGTCCAACCAGCACCTTTGAGACTTAACTACTGCATATGCAATAGGATAGAGTCTCTGAATGCTGTCAACAGATAACCTGAACACGCACTTTTGAGATAACAATCATCTAAATATATAATTGGTCTAACATATTCAACGATTGGTCGCATGCATGCAAACATGCACACATAGATTCTTACGAATTCACAAATGGCATTTTGCTTGTGCCATACAACAATTGAGATTAGATGTCGACTTTGCTATCAAGGTTAGATCACACTAGTTCGTTCTCATATTGTCAAAGAAATTGAAATTGCTTATCGTCAAATCATTCGTTGAACTTACGCATTTCTATTCGACTTCAAATTGCAACACTAGTTAATATGTTAACATTGTGATCCTGTCTAATTGTCCCATGATAAATGAGATATCCCACGTATGGTGACTTTTGAACCTATCAGCACAGGTATAGATCACTCATCTTATCGATGCAAGTCGATTTTGTAAGACTCGAGTACAAGTATGATTATCAACGAATATTTTTATTTGAAACATTTCTTCATCGTGCATTTTCAAAGAATGAAGGCGTTATGAGCATCTTTCTACGCACACTGTTGTTAGTCGCTAAGGATTACATCTTTTGAAGGTCACTCTGTAACCATTTATCAGTGCATTTTCAATGATTTTAGCTTTTAGTTCTTTAGCAAATTTATACATTTTTCCTGAAATAAAGTTCGCTCTCATCTGTTGAATGCAAGCTTAAAACTTCGTTCGCATCATCATCGTCGTCTGAGTTAGCCAGTTGGGTGGCATAGTCGTTACTTTCATATTTACACTGTTTGATAAAAATTGATTCTCGACATCATGCATTGGTTCATCTTCTCCTGTATGCGCGTCTTGACATGTGAGTTCGTAACTTCCGTAGATTAGTTCATTTATCCAATCCATATTTACTTTATTATCTTCTTTTTCAGTGGTATTCTTTATAGTATATTGCCACCAATTAGTTCATTTATCTGATCCATATTTACTTTATTATCTTCTTTTTCAATGGTATTCTTTATAGTATATTGCCACCAATTACTCAAGTTGTTAATCATTCATGCAAATATGAAATTTTGTATTAGATATATATATATATATATATATATATATATCATAATTTATTAGTAGTTTTTGAATATACAAATTTCAAGTAATAAAGAGTCAAAATTTGTAAGATTTTAGGGGATTAGATGTTTGAAAGAATGTCAAACCATTCGATACAAACGTTCGAAGGAGGATGGCATCGTTCATATCAAACACCGCCTGGGCTTTTTTTTCACTTTTTTAATAAATTAGGCGTTTTTCAGTCTCAAGCCTTTCCTTAGTTGCAACACTTCTAAATATAAAGTAAGAGTGTGGGTCCATTTTATGATTGTTATTATTAATATTGTTGTAACAATTTGGTAGGAGAAAAGAGAAAAAATAATAAAATGAAAGAACTCGTCTGGCGTCTTCCTCGGCCGAGTCTTCCACTGGAAGATCTTCCAGTTTCCAAAACCCTACGTTGTTCGTCTTCCTTGTTTGATTTTGCTTCAGATTTGCTTGAACTTTTCTTAATTATATGATTTTTATTTGTTCCCTCCCTTGATCTAAATTTCAGCAAAATCTATGTCTCTGAAGAGTATAATTCACGACATGAGATCTCGCTCACGTCGGGTTGTTCAAGATAGCTCGCCCTCCCATGTGAAAGACGGTTTGGAGCAGAGCTGTTGGGCGAACATGCCCCAGGAGCTTCTGCGGGAGGTTCTTTTGAGCATCGAGGTATCTGAGGGTGCTTGGCCGCCTAGGAAGAGCGTCGTTGCTTGCGCTGGTGTGTGCCGGAGTTGGAGAGTTATCGCTATAGAGATCGTCGAAACTCCTGAAATATCCGGAAAGTTAACGTTCCCGATCTCTATCAAGCAGGTTTAGCCTTACATTTTTTTTTCCTGAAACTCGGTATGCATTTGCTAGGAAGTACCTTACTGCTAATTTTGGTTTTCTATTTGTCTGGTTATTTCAGATGTGAAGGCGTTTGTGGGTGGCAATTGCTTTATAGCACATTGCTCATTTTTATTTATCTTTCGTTCTCTAAGCTATGCTTTTGTAATTCGTTGGATTTTTATTGAGTTCTGTGGTCATGCGCTGAATACAGAGAAATATAAGAGAAGTTTTAATTTTGAAATGGTTTGAAAACGTTTATTTTTGTTGGAGGAAGAAATTAGAGTGAAATCATGCGATTCCAGTGTTTTCCTTCACATTAAGAGGTTGCCTGGTATGCAATTATTTTCTTTCTCAACCCATGAAGGCTGTGTTTGGCAGAAAATTTGGGAGAACTGATTTTCAGAAATGTTTTGGCATATTGATTTGGTTTGTAGAATGAGTTCCTATGTTTTTATATACTTTTAACTACCTTGTAATACTGAGGAGTTAGTGGAGGCGATTGATGCTGGCATTACTTTTTGCCAATTTTTTAACCGGTACAATTTCGATAGAAAAACACCGTGGGGACCATGATTGGCTAGAAGGTGCATTGTTATTATTAGCATATACCAATTAACCATCCTTCGTTCATTCATTTCTTTCGTTTTTTTTTATCTGGAAGGCTGATGGAAGTTTGGAGGGTGGAGCAGGTTTAAGTGTTTAGATAAATAACAGGGCAATTCTTTGCTGAGAAACATTTGTTACTTGACACTTTTACCTTTAGAAATATTGTTCATACATTATAAGAAATTTGAATCTTTTTTTGCAGCCTGGTTCAAGGGGGTCTCTTCATAGGTGCTTCATAAAACGAACCGATCCACACAAACCTATTGCCTTTTTCTCAATTAAACTAATGGTGAGTTTAAATTGCATTAGGTTTATTCAGTGAGTTGACCGGCAGTAACTTCCGACCATCAGATGCTACACTTTTATTACGTTATCTTATTTATTGTTACTTCTCTATTATTTTCACCTGCTTACTTTTGCAGAATAGAATGAATTTTTCGTTTCCTTCTTCATATGATAACCTGTACATTTCTTTGGTGTGTATGTTCAGCCCTCACTGATGATGGGAAGTTTCTTCTTGCTGCACGAAAATGTAAACGACCCACCTATACAGATTATATCATCTCTATTCGCACTGATGACATGTCCAAGGGAAGCACCACCTACATAGGGAAATTAAGGTATGCTCTTAAATAGTCATAAAGTGGCCAGCTAAATGTTTAAAATTTTAATACATTGTGATGCTAATTTCCTTTCTTTTTGTGGGGGATCGGTGAAGATCCAACTTTCTAGGAACAAAGTTTACAATTTTTGACGCTCACCCACCTCGTGCGGGAGCAAAGATGACAAGAAGTCGCTCCACCAGGCTTGTAAATCTGAAACAAGTTTCACCCAAGGTTCCCATAGGCAACTATCCAGTTGCTCACATTTCATATGAATTGAATGTACTGGGTTCAAGGCAAGTTTTAAAGATAAATCATATCAAAGACTTTAACATGTAAGAATTGATTGAGATTTATAGTCTTGCGTTGTTGCAAATAAGAAAAGAAATAGATATATTTCTTTTATAAAAAAAATACAACAATCTGCAATATGTGTGAAATGATTGAACCCCAAAGATTCTGCCTTGCTTTCTAGACATCAATATGGAAATATGGAGATTGACAATACTATGTTAATTGCTTTTGACTGCAGGGTCCGAGGAGAATGCAGTGCATCATGGACGCCATTCATGTCACTTCAATTGAACCTGGGGGAAAGGCTCCTACACAAACTGAGCTTTCACTTAACAATGTTGATTTTTTCTCTTCGCTACCATTTTTCTGGTCAAAGTCCATTCACATGGATAACCATCTATCTGGACCTCTGACCAATCAAAAAGATGAAATGTTGGTTTTGAGAAACAAGAACCCTAGGTGGCACGAGCAGTTGCAATGTTGGTGCTTGAACTTCCATGGGCGAGTGACAGTTGCTTCAGTGAAAAATTTTCAGTTAGTTGCTTCGCCAGAAAATGGATAAGCTGGACCAGAACATGAGAAAATCATCCTCCAATTTGGAAAAGTAGGGAAGGATTTATTTACAATGGATTATGGGTACCCAATCTCAGCATTTCAGGCCTTTGCAATCTGTCTTTGCAGCTTTGATACCAAGATCGCTTGTGAATGACACATAATTAACAGGTCTCTGTATTGTAGTTTAAAAGCTTATTATCTTGGTTTTTAACTATCAGTCTGTAATTTATTTCAATGTCAATGTGAATATGATTAAATAATAATATTGTCATAGTCTTACAGATTGAGGCGAGAGACGGTTTAGTGCACAGATAATGGGGGTGGAAAGTAAGTTGGATGTGTGGAGCAGGGGAGAAGGCCCATTCGGAGTCTTCTTTCAAGTGGTTTTTCTCCCACCAGGACTGGTGTGTTTCTAGTTAGATGTGCTGAACAGAAGAGTGTAGACCTTGGTATTTCACAAGCTCATTTCATCTCTGTTCGTTTGTGTACATAATTGCTGCTTTCTTGTATGAACTACGAAATTTGCACGTGTTCTTTTGCCTGGGGGCAGTAACTTGTTGCCTCTTATTTGGCAAATTACTTGTGTAGGGTGTTCCTGGGCGTGGTGCCGTTTTACGATTTTGGTTTTAACGGAGATCTTTCTTTCGTTTGATAGATGTGTGAAAAGTTGTTCTGAAAACAATCGTACTGGTAGTGTTTTTGTGTTGAAAATATTATTTTCATTGAAATAACGTACACCAGTAATTTATTTATTTTTATCTACCACATTATAGTGGGCGTTTTACCACTTGCTCTATTGGTTTCTCATTTTCTTCTTTATTCATATTTCTAGTGATGCTGTAAAGTTCTTTTGAGTTTAATCGGAGAAGCTTTTTTCAGGACTCATGAATATAATTGAGTCATGCAAGATTGTATGCCACAATATTTTAAATTATATTTTATTCTATTTAATTCAATTGCGAGACATGTATGATCGTTTTTATTGAATAAATATATATTAGCGTTTTTATTAGCGTTGAATGATTGATCCTTCCTCACCGAATGAAGTTACTGAATTGCTTAGGATCAAGAGTTCTGCCTCGGGTTAAATGCAAAATCTTCCGCGAAGGGGCGTGCGTCAACTAAGGCTTCCAGCAATGTACAGACAAGGTTTATCCCAACAATGTGTACTCAAGAACTTGACACGGCTCTCGTTGAACTTTGATATACTCTTTAAAAGCTTCTCCAAGCATATGATTCTCCATCTTAAGCTTCTTAATTCCTAAACCTAAACAAACGACCATATGATCCTCCATCCCGGCTCTCTAACTTTCTCTAAACTTGTAGTTTTACCCAACTAAATCTCTTTTGCTCAGCGGCGAGCTTTATGCAATTGCAATTGAACTTACCACCCGAGAACGCATTCTGAACGATGTTCCCCCGGTCGCTCCAACCATGTCCCACAAAACATGTGGGTACAAAACATGCTGATTGCGATCCAGAATAACAAGCTCCATCAATATGCATTTTACTACAATATATATTTCGATATCTCCATCTATCCTTCTTTCTCTGTCTTAGATTCACTATGTATGAATTACAAATGTAAAGATGAAGAAATATTCTAGTAGTAGCAGTTCGTTCAGAAGTCTGTCTCGAAGAATTCTCACCCGATTTTAACACCCACTCTCTCGATATATATACACATAACATGCACTCTATTTATTTTTCCTTCTTCTCAAACAGCTTGCATGCATAATCCAGATTCTGTCCTAATAATGCACACCGACTCCATGTCTTCTTCTTCTAGAGGAAGATCATCAGAGTGCAACTCAGGCTGGTTAATGCTCCTAATAAATTCAGTAAAAGCAGGGAAATGCTCGGGTGAAAAGAAGTACGCCCCCATTCTCTGGTAAATGAACAACTCCATCCCATTTTCATTGTTGTTCAAGTTCTTCTTGATTTGCTCAAATGCATTTGGAGCTCCTGATTCCGATTCATTTTGTCCCACAATTGCCACTCCATGATCTTTACAGACTGAAATGATTTGTGCCCGTAACGACTCAGGACTGGAGAGCGATTCCTGCATTTCATTTATGTCTGATAGGTCAACTCCAGGTACTATCATTTTGCATGAGTTTTTCGCAAAGATCTTTGCTATCTGGTCATAACCATCTCTGTTTACAGTGTTGTAAATTCCAGCAGTTACCTCACCTGGGTGCGATTGGGTTTTATACCAAGAGCAAATTAACGGGATTTTTGCATGGACAGTTACTCTGGTGTCACTGAAAATGGAAGAAGCTACGCTGAGGAGTCTATCTCCATGAGCTATTAGCTGGTTTGAGTACCAAGAAAGGAAGAAATCGCCATATTGCGACTCCCATGATCCACCATGATCCCTGAAGAAGTTATTCGAGTTTACTGTTTCATTGTACTTGGGAGCATCATGAGGACCTCCAAGTCCCCACAAAGGATTCCCCATGGCTTTTGCATGCTCAGCAAGAAGGGAAAGCATGTTCTTATCATAACATTGGAACTCTCCAATTCCTTTTAGTCTTAGCTGCCTTTGTGAAGGATATCGAAGAAAGCCGTCTGGTCCTAAACCCATCGAGATTCCCTGAGATTTTGGCAAAGCAAACAACTCAGTTATGAAAACATCACATCTCACTAAGTTTCGAGCTGAAATTTTCTTACAGTTATCGTAGAACCCATAAAAGATGAGAAATAAGACTTGAAGCTCTCACAAAAATTACTGTAGACTTGGACTGGAGTCTCTCCCATAAGCACAGGACGATCATCAACACCAAGTGACAAACAATCCTCATATACTTTCCCTGATTGATCTGTGAAATAGATACTCGGATCGGATGCACCAATATGCAATACCCATTCAGGGAGTGGAATTTTCAGTTGCTTTGATGCATGGAAACAGAATGAAACATGGAGCTTGAGACCTGCACTTTGAACAATCTGAGCAAGAGAAAGATATCCTGTCCAGTCAAATTTCCCCATAGATTCTCTCTCAGCAATGCCCCACCACACAGGGAGCTCCACTCCTTCAACACCCAGCAGCTTCAAAGCCTTCAACCCTGCAGCAATTGCTCTGCCATGGCTTATTGTATTGCAGGTCGAAACTGAGTCCAAGGGCAACCCAACATATAATCTTACACCATTTTGCTGCAAAAGAAAATTTAAAATCTTAGCATCGGATCTGCTAATTCAAGTGAAAATTGAAGATATTCACTTCACAATAATAAAACAGTTTATATATAATCTTGCTATCTTATGGAAATAGTGTTTGCTATATGCTCTTAAACAATGGATAGATCGAATAATAACAATCATGTTACTTATATTACCTAGTTATTTCCAATTAAATAATAATTATAATATAAAAAAACTCACAACGAACTCAGCATAATAGCCCGGAGGCTTGGGGAAAGTAAAAGGGCTGAATGGCACCTCTTGCACCTTTCTTTTCCACAACTAATCCTTTATTTTTTATGCTGCTTAATAGTTATAATATTGACATTTTTTCCTTTTAGTCTTTCGCTACTATAATTCGAATTTTCACTAAATCATAACTGAGAGGATGAAAAGAATACGACCAAGTAAATAATTACTGCCATTTATTGAATAAACGAGATCCAAAAGAAATTTGGAATGAAGGGGACGTAAAACTGAAAACAACTGCTGCTGTGGGCTAATATTTAAAGAAATTTCATCCTCAATGATTTTTTACGGAAAGAAAATTATAAACGAACACTAATTCGACAAAATCTTGAATTTCTTTCAAAAACAGGAAAGAAGAACATCAGAATGAAGAAAAAGCTAACTTCCCTTTCAGTTCATTTTCACAACCTAAATATGTCCGAATGCCTAAAAACTATGCTGAGTAAAGCAAGTAAATGTTTCCGATTTGTTCAAGTTTCTCTGCAAAATACAGGATATTGAGTGAATAATATAGGGAGGGGTGACAATAAAAAATAATTAAGTGCTCACGGATTTCAATTTTCTCGGAAGAGGAGTATTTTCAGAGCGAACTGAATCCTTCTGGATCTCATTCAAAGCTACTCGAAGCCTAGCCTTTTCCAATCTCGGCCTCTTATGGAAAAAGATCTTCGTCTTCGTGGAGAAAACCCTACTAATATTATTTATTCCAAAGAATCCTAGATCCCTGCATGATGATTCAGTCATCTGAATCTTTCCCTGAGATTTTCCGATCACCGAAACCTCCATACCTAGAAACTCCGAATATATCACAACAATAAAGAAACGTATCTCGGACAAAAGAAAAAGTAGATCCAATCAAATAAAATTTAACAGGCGATCGAAAAAGAAAACGGAGATTGGGAAGAATCTCAAAGCTTTTTCCTTCGAGTAGTAGAAAAGTAAAGATTGTGCTCGGCGAAGCTACGGAGATGGATGCGTAAAATATATCCAAAAGAAGGCCGAAAAGTCTTGGCCACGTGTCGCTTCCTCAGGCTTGTCGAATGTGTGCCGCAGGAAAAACATTATCCGAACAATATACCCTAACTTTTTTATTAAAGAATTTCTCTCATCAATTTGGAACAACAAGATCATCGAAGCTTGACTTTAATTGATTCTTGGATTTGTTTAGTCATAAAAGAAATGTGGTCAGTGGATCACTTGAATGAGAACAGTAAAATAAAACTCACCTTTTGGATAAACTTACTAGTGAGGCGTCAAAGACAAAAAAAAATAAATAAAGCCGACAAATGTATTTTATTCGAAAAAAGAAGTTGCTTAGCATTTGACTATGACATATTTTATAATCTAATTAAAAATCCGGTGAACATACGGAGAATTAATAAATAAATATAAACATTTGAGAGTCGCAGTTTGGTCTCACGGTCAAGAGGCTTCGTATGTATTTAACAGTGATATCGAGTATTTGGATGCTTTACAAGTCCAGGTCAGACGTAAAAGTATCCACACTTTGAGATCCACGTGGAGTTTTATGAAAGGTGGCTTCTTTATGCTTTGTACCCTAAACTCAAAATCTCTCGCCCACCGTATCCTTATACCCAACCCGACAGTTTGCGAGGGGTTAAATCACGGTGACTCAGCGGCCCAGAGTTCAAAAACTTTTACCTAATATCCCAAAGAGCTACCCTAATATTGGAAGTAACAACTCCCCCACTAGGACAGCGCAGACGTCGAACCTAGGCGCTCTTGTATTCAATCTACTATCTTTAAGTCAATTGAGCTATGTTCGTGCGGAAGGTGAATTTTTCATGGTGACTCACACGTCTGTCATTCTTGCTTCCTCACTTGTGTTTTGGATATGTTTGGTTTTCGAATTTGTCCTTGTTTCAATCATTATTCAAAATCATGATAATTATCTCCACATTTTCTAGTTAAATAATGAAAATTTATATTTTGATTGTATCAATTTGATACCTTCAAATATTAATCTTATCAACTAACCTCCGAAACTTAAAATATATTAATTAACAACTCAAAGTACAAATGTACCTCTACTTTATACTTTCAAATTTAAAGTTTACAAGGTAATTTTCATTGATTATATATATTTTTACATTTCAATTTCATTTTTTTACTTTCCTGCTCTGGATCATCATACTAAGAAATAATAGAGTAAACATAAAAAAAAATTAATATTAATTTATAGGGTAAAAAATCAAATAAATCATAAAATTAAAAAAAAATGTTTAAATAACTCTAAATTTTGAAATAGGAGAAAAAACCTTAGAGATAGATGAACTACTCTCAGACAGAGGCCCGGTGTGTAACACCCTACTTTTTTTTCCACATACCTTAAGTTTTATCAATGTTGAATGATGAATGAAGTTAACTTATGTTAACCGTTAAGATTAGTTAATTTTCAAGGAGATAAATTCTTTAAACGAGTTTAACTCCTTCTAATGAAATTAAGTGAATTAGTTGATGAAACTATAGCAACAAAAATATAGCTGTTGGAAGTTTATGGTCAGTTGGGTCGACATAACTTTTTGTGCGGTCGACATAACTCTGAAGGATCTGTCTCTGGAAAATCTGGGATCGAAACATGTAGGCTATGGTCGACACATGTAGGTTGGGTCGACACATTTTGAACGTTGAAGTAGACATGTAAAGTGTAGGCTCAGCTTTGAGGGGTCGACACATAGATTATAGTAGGGTCGACACAATGTCTTTTCTAGGGTCGACACAGTCAATTTGGATGGGTTGACACTTTTTGCACGCTGCACTGTCTTTTGGGTCGACCTATGAACAGTGACCGGTCGACACTAAAAACTCTCGGGTTTGAACATCGGTCGACACCTTGTATAATGTGTCGACCGCTCTTTGTAGTTATCCGAAAACCTTTCAACTTCAACGCGTGAAATTTGTTTTAAAAAAAATCATCATTATGCAGCCTTGATCCTTCAAGTTTTTTCCGTCCATTCAAGCTCCAAAAAACATAGAATAAGTTTTCTTCCCTCAATTCTCTTTTTTGCAGAAATCTCAAATACTCTCTAGTAGCTTGAGAGAAAGTTGGAGCTTAGGTGTTCTTGAAAACAAATCAAGGAAATTAAAGGAAAGTGCAAAGGAATTTAGCTTGGAAATGAGGTAAGAATTCATTGCTTGTGATTTGTCCTTCGGGACCAACATCATAAAGGGTGTGTTAAGAATTGTATGCCTAATTTAGTTATAATAAGTATGATTAATAAGATAATATGATTGTGTACGTATTATTATTACTGTTTTTGGGTGCATCTCACCGTGCACCGGCCCTATGTTGAGGGATTGATTGGTGATGTGTGACATTAAATTTCATTTGTATTTTATAAGTAACACCTAAGTACGTAAAGCACGAAATGAACAATAAAAGTAGATTTATGATTATTTTGGAGATGTTTGTGTATTGAATTTTTGAATGATATTATGCTCACAAGTATGTACTTTTATGATAAATAATCAAGTTATGCTTGCATTCATATTCATTCA
>QAOC01024243.1:33405-94757 GCA_003255005.1 Begonia fuchsioides
AAGGAGATAAATTCTTTAAACGAGTTTAACTCCTTCTAATGAAATTAAGTGAATTAGTTGATGAAACTATAGCAACAAAAATATAGCTGTTGGAAGTTTATGGTCAGTTGGGTCGACATAACTTTTTGTGCGGTCGACATAACTCTGAAGGATCCGTCTCTGGAAAATCTGGGATCGAAACATGTAGGCTATGGTCGACACATGTAGGTTGGGTCGACACATTTTGAACGTTGAAGTAGACATGTAAAGTGTAGGCTCAGCTTTGAGGGGTCGACACATAGATTATAGTAGGGTCGACACAATGTCTTTTCTAGGGTCGACACAGTCAATTTGGATGGGTTGACACTTTTTGCACGCTGCACTGTCTTTTGGGTCGACCTATGAACAGTGACCGGTCGACACTAAAAACTCTCGGGTTTGAACATCGGTCGACACCTTGTATAATGTGTCGACCGCTCTTTGTAGTTATCCGAAAACCTTTCAACTTCAACGCGTGAAATTTGTTTTAAAAAAAATCATCATTATGCAGCCTTGATCCTTCAAGTTTTTTCCGTCCATTCAAGCTCCAAAAACATAGAATAAGTTTTCTTCCCTCAATTATCCTTTTTGCAGAGATCTCAAATACTCTCTAGTAGCTTGAGAGAAAGTTGGAGCCTAGGTGTTCTTGAAAACAAATCAAGGAAATTAAAGAAAAGTGCAAAGGAATTTAGCTTGGAAACGAGGTAAGAATTCATTGCTTGTGATTTATCCTTCGGGACCAACATCATAAAGGGTGTGTTAAGAATTGTATGCCTAATTTAGTTATAATAAGTATGATTAATAAGATAATATGATTGTGTACGTATTATTATTACTGTTTTTGGGTGCATCTCACCGTGCACCGGCCCTATGTTGAGGGATTGATTGGTGATGTGTGACATTAAATTTCATTTGTATTTTATAAGTAACGCCTAAGTACGTAAAGCACGAAATGAACAATAAAAGTAGATTTATGATTATTTTGGAGATGTTTGTGTATTGAATTTTTGAATGATATTATGCTCACAAGTATGTACTTTTATGATAAATAATCAAGTTATGCTTGCATTCATATTCATTCAACATGTTTTAAGAAAAGTTATGAAAATATTTTATCATGCATGATTTCAAAACGTCGCCCAACCGTATGTTGAGAATGAGATATGGGCAGAGCTGTCTCGAGGGAGGCCAAATGGTGCCAATACCCTATCCCGAGAAATTTCTCATACGATACATGAAAAATGTCAAGCAAGTAAAGATTAAGATTAAGAAAACTCGGGGGTGAAGTTGAATTGGCTGCTTTTGCAAACGAGCCTAATGGTGCTCTATGAGCTGTCCGTGAGGAAGGCCAAATGGTGGCATTCTCTCCCTTACGTGTGCCACTTATCATGACACGAATGATGATCAAGTATCAAGTTAAGAATCAAGATAAAGAACAAAATGGAGCATAGTTTTAAACATGATATGAGCATTTTAAGCATGTATGTGATATGATTTCTTATTGAGCTTTAGGCTCATTAGTTAAGCTTTGTGAAGTAGGTGATGAAGCCCGGGATGAAGAATTTAGTCCTCATCACGTGCCATGATACATGGATGGAGCTACTTTGGAGCGGGATGTTTACGAAACCAAGTGACGACTCGTGTGTGAAAAAAGAAAGAAGTTTCAAATATTCTACTAAAATCGGGTGACCGGGTTTTAAAATCGGTTCTGCAGACCGCTTGATTTCGTAAACATCCGCTTGAAGACTCCAATCATTGTAAGTATGTTTGACAATTTTAATTGATTGTAGTATTCATGTTTTTGTTTGGTTGATTTTAGGATTAGTAAAACCTGTTAAGAGCGCCATGAAAGATGAGTGAAGGGACTAGTCAAGAAAATGAGAATGTAATAGACCGATTGGTTGGTTTGGTAGAGCGCCAATCGCAGTACCTGGAGGAATACCGAGCAAGGGAAATCCATGATGGTAATCGGAGGATTAATAATAATGATTCAAGCTGTGAACGATTTAATCGCCTCCATCCTCCAAGTTTCAATGGACAATCGGCCGATCCAGCTGTGGCCGAAGAATGGATACGAAAACTTGAAGACTTATTCAAATACGCAAGAGTCGAAGAGAGGGACAAGATTTTATGCTCCACATTTATGATGGATAATGATGCTCGTTTTTGGTGGGATATTGTGAAGGTCTCAAGAGATATAAGCGACATGACTTGGAATGAGTTCAAAGATGAGTTCAACACCAAGTATTTCAACCGTGCGGTTCGGACAGCGAAGATGGTTGAATTTGTGCATCTTCGTCAAACCAGAACAGTTGGAGAATATATTCGACGCTTCGAGGCTTTATCAAGGTTTTCCCCACACTTGGTGGCAACCGAAGAATTAAAGGTTTACCAATTTACTCAAGGGCTGAAATTGGAAATATACCGAGGAGTTAAGACGGCGAGTACGGAGAATGCCTGCTACACTAGTGTAGTGGCAAAAACTTTGGAGATTGAAGAGGTCGAAATGAGATTTCAAAGGTACCGGGAGTCTCAAAAGAAGTTTGTGAAGTCGGTACCGCCACAATCAAACAGTGGATGGCAACCACCAAAGGGAGTTAAAAGGNAGAATGCCCACTACACTAGTGTAGTGGCAAAAACTTTGGAGATTGAAGAGGTCGAAATGAGATTTCAAAGGTACCGGGAGTCTCAAAAGAAGTTTGTGAAGTCGGTACCGCCACAATCAAACAGTGGATGGCAACCACCAAAGGGAGTTAAAAGGGCTAATGAGAATAAAGCATAAATAACTCAAGGAAAGCGCATTCAAGTACATCAACAGAACTTATTATGTCCCAGTTGTGGAAAAAGGCACTTTGGGAAGTACATGGCTAGAACGGGAAAATGTTACAAGTGCAAGGAAATGGGGCATGTTGCAAGGGACTGTCCCCAACTCAAACAGGAAGCACAGAAGGTAGGACCAAGGGTTTTTGCGATGATCGAGCCCGAGGATACTGACCAACCCACGGTGATTTCAGGTACATTACTTATTAATGGTATGCCTGCGTATGTTCTAATAGACTCAAGTGCTACGCACTCTTTTATATCCCTAGTGTTCGTGCGTAAAATGAACTGCTCACCAGTTGAAGCTAAACACGTATACAATGTGTGCTGTCATCTGGCGAACAGCTACACCTGAACCACATTTTGAATAACTGTGTGGTAATGGTGAACGGTCGGATCATGTACACTAACTTCATAGTTATGGATATGAAGGGCTATGATAGCATTTTAGGGATGGATTGGTTATTCCGTCATTATGCTACCATAGGTTGTAGACCTAGGTTGGTACAATTTCAACCTCCTGGGGAAGAAGAACATTGTCTATACGCTACATGTGGATTTTGAAGTATGACTATGATCTCGAGTATGGAAGCACAAAGGATTCTAAGGACGGGGTGAAAGTGTTATTTAGCTAGCATACTCGACACACAACGAGCACTTGAACTAAGAAAAGAGGACATAAAAGTGATCCAAGAATTTCCAGAAGTATTATTGGATGACTTGTCGGGACTACCACCGGATAGAGAAATTGAATTTGTAATTGACACATATCCAGGAGCCGAACCAGTGTCAAGGAACCCCTATAGAATGGCCTCAGCTGAACTGAAGGAGTTGAAAATTTAATTAGAAGAATTATTAAACAAAGGCTTTGTTCAGCCTAGTTTTTCGCCATCGGGTGCTCCGGTACTCTTTGTTAAGAAGAAAGATGGGTCAGTGAGGATGTGTATTTATTACCGTGAGTTGAACAAATTGACAGTGAAAAACAAGTACCCATTACCAAGAATTGACGATTTATTTGACCAACTTCAAAGTGCAAGGGTATTCTCAAAGATTGATTTAAGATTAAGGCTGATGATGTACCAAAGACGGCATTTCGGACAAGGTACGGGCACTACGAGTTCCTTGTAATGTCGTTCGGACTAACCAATGCTCCTGCGGCTTTTATGGATATGATGAATCGTATATTTCGGGAATTTTTGGACAGATTTGTCATTTTATTCATTGATGACATTCTGGTGTATTCTAAGTCCGAAGATGAGCATGAGGAACACTTGGAAGCCGTATTGACATTGTTGAAGGTACATCAGCTATATGCAAAATTTTCCAAATGCAAATTTTGGCTTGACAAGGTCCAATTTCTCGGACATGTGGTTTCCAAGGACGGAATCTCGGTTGATCCGTCAAAGATAAAGGCTGTTACGGAATGGTCACTGCCAAGAAATGTAGGTGAAGTGAGAAGTTTCCTTAGATTGGCGGGTTACTACCGACGATTTATTGAAGGGTTTTCTAAGATTGCGACGCCCTTAACCCGATTGACGAGGAAAAATACAAAGTTTTGGTGGTCAGAAGAATGTGAGCGGAACTTACAGGAATTGAAGCAAAGGTTGACCACGGCCCAATCCTAACACTTCCGACTGACAATGGGAAATTTTGTATATACTGCGACACTTCTAAGATTGGGCTTGGATGCGTTTTGATGCAAAATGGAAAGGTGATCGGGTACGCGTCCAGACAGCTGAAGAGATATGAGCAGAATTACCCGACACATGACCTTGAATTAGCTACAGTAGTGTTTGCCTTGAAGATATGGCGACATTACTTGTATGGTCGGGAAAGCGAGGTTTATACTTACCACAAAAGCCTCAAATATTTATTTTCGCAAAAGGATTTAAATATGAGGCAAAGACGATGACTCGAATTTGTGACGGATTACGATTTTGAGATAAAGTATCATCCTGGAAAGGCCAACGTAGTCGCGGATATCCTAAGTAGGAAAACAGCTTTAGTACAAGCAATGGTGTCTACACTACCTACTCAACTCTATGAAGAAATGGAAAGGTNATGAGGTAAAGACGATGGCTCGAATTTGTGACGGATTACGATTTTGAGATAAAGTATCATCCTGGAAAGGCCAACGTAGTCGCGGATATCCTAAGTAGGAAAACAGCTTTAGTACAAGCAATGGTGTCTACACTACCTACTCAACTCTATGAAGAAATGGAAAGGTTCAATCTTGAGGTGGTTCCAAATTTGGGTACCAAACTAATGGCTTTGACCCTTAAACCTAACGTGTTGGAGAGAATAAGGATCTTACAGCAAGAAGGCCCAATGTATAGAAAGTATCAATTGGGTAAAGAAAAAGTCTCCTCTGAATTGCATTGCTCTTTGGATGGAATTCTGAAATATGGAAATAGATGGTACGTACCAGACAACACAAGTTTAAGGAGCGACATTTTATTGGAGGCACATTCGTCTAAGTTCTCGATGCATCCGGGAAGTACAAAGATGTACCGAGATTTAAGACAACATTTTTGGTGGCCCGGAATGAAGGAAGATGTGGTTAAACATGTGAAACTTTGCCACATTTGTCAACAAGTTAAGGCTGAGCATCAGAGGCCGTCCAGAACGTTACAAAACTTGCCAATTCCAGAATGGAAGTGAGAGCATATCGCTATGGACTTCGTGGTCGGATTGCCAAGGACTACAAAAGAACTCGACACAATATGGGTTGTGGTAGATCGATTAACAAAATCAGCCAATTTCCTAGCAATTCAGTTAAGTTCGAGCATGGATCGGTATGTTGAACTCTATATTCAAGAGATTGTGAGACTACATGGAGTTCCGGTCTCCATCGTTTCTGACCGTGATCCTAAGTTCACTTCAAGATTTTGGAGGAGTCTGCAAAAGGCTTGGGGACGAGCTTAAGCTTGAGTACTGTATTTCATCCCAAAACTGATGGCCAAACGGAAAGGACCATACAAATCTTAGAAGATATGCTACGGGCATGTGTGCTCGAATTCCAAGTCACATGGAGTAAATTGTTGCCTTTGGTAGAGTTCACCTATAACAATAGTTACCAAAGCACCATTGGTATGGCACCATATGAGGCACTTTATGGTCGGAAGTGTAGATCACCGCTATACTGGGACGAAGTTGGTGAAACTCAACTCTATGGTCCCGAAATCCTTCAGCAAACCAAGGATCAAGTGCGAGTAATAAGAGAACGGATCAAGGTAGCGCAAAGTAGGCAGAAGAGTTATGCAGACCAACGAAGGAAAGAGTTGGAATTTGAAGAAGGAGACAAAGTGTATCTAAAGGTATCTCCGTTCAAAGGAGTTAAGCGCTTCGGCAAGAAGAGAAAACTTGCTCCACGGTATGTTGGACCCTTTTCGATAATCAAAAGGATTGAGAAAGCAGCCTACAAACTTATGCTACCATTGGCTATGCAAGGGATACATGACGTATTTCATGTGTCCATGTTACGAAAATCCATGAGAGATCCGGATCATGTGATAGAACCAAGTAATATCAATGTAAATCCGACTATGACATACGAAGAAAGGCCAATCAAGATATTGGATTCAAGGACAAAGGAACTACGGAACAAACAAATTCCTCTCATTAAGGTGTTGTGGAGGAATCATTCGGTCGAAGAGACCACTTGGGAGAGAAGACAGGACATGGAAAATATATATCCTGAGTTATTTTAACTGGTAATTTTGAGGACAAAATTTATTCTAAGGGGGGTGGAATGTAACACCCAACTTTTTTTTCCACATACCTTAAGTTTTATCAATGTTGAATAATGAACGAAGTTAACTTATGTTGACCGTTAAGATTAGTTGATTTTCAAGGAGATAAATTCTTTAAACGAGTTTAACTTCTTCTAATGAAATTAAGTAAATTAGTTGATGAAACTATAGCAACAAAAATATAGCCATTGGAAGTTTATGGTGAGTTGGGTCGACATAACTTTTTGTGCGGTCGACATAACTCTGAAGGATCTGTCTCTGGAAAACCTGAGGTCGACACATGTAGGTTGACACATTTAGGTTGGGTCGACACATGTAGGTTGGGTTGACACATTTTGAACGTTGGAGTCGACATGTAAAGTGTAGGCTCAACTTTGAGGGATCGACACATAGATTATAGTAGGGTCGACACAATGTCTTTTCTAGGGTCGACACAGTCAATTTGGATGGGTCGACACTTTTTGCACGCTGCACTGTCTTTTGGGTCGACCTATGGACAGTGACCGGTCGACACTAAAAACTCTCGGGTTTGAACATCGGTCGACACCTTGTATAATGTGTCGACCGCTCTTTGTAGTTATCCGAAAACCTTTCATCTTCCATGCGTGAAATTTGTTTAAAAAAAATCATCATTATGCAGCCTTGACCCTTCAAGTTTTGTCCAGCCATTCAAGCTCCAAAAAACATAGAATAAGTTTCCTTCCCCCAATTCTCCTTTTTGCAGAGATCTCAAATACTCTCTAGTAGCTTGAGAGAAAGTTGTAGCTTAGGTGTTCTTGAAAACAAATCAAGGAAATTAAAGGAAAGTGAATAGGAATTTAGCTTAGAAACGATGTAAGAATTCATTGCTTGTGATTTGTCATTCGGGGCCTACATTATAAAGGGTGTGTTAAGAATTGTATGTCTAGTTTAGTTATAATCAGTATGATTAATAAGATAATATGATTGTGTACGTATTATTATTACTGTTTTGGGGTGCATCTCACAGTGCACCGGCCCTATGTTGAGGGATTGATTGGTGATGTGTGACATTAAATTTCATTTGTATTTTATAAGTAACACCTAAGTACGTAAAGCACGAAATGAACAATAAAAGTAGATTTATGATTATTTTGGAGATGTTTGTGTATTGAATTCTTGAATGATATTATGCTCACAAGTATGTACATTTATGATAAATAATCAAGTTATGCTTGCATTCATATTCATGCATCATGTTTTAAGAAACGTTACGAAAATGTTTTATCATGCATGATTTCAAAACGTCGTCCAACCGTATGTTGAGAATGAGATATGGGCAGAGCTGTCTCGAGGGAGGCCAAATAGTGCTAATATCCTATCCCGAGAATTTTCTCATACGATACATGAAAAATATCAAGCAAGTAAAGATTAAGATTAAGAAAACTCGGGGGTGAAGTTGAATTGGCTGCTTTTCCGAACGAGCCTAATGGTGCTCTATGAGCTGTCTGCGAGGAAAGACAAATGGTGTCATTCTCTCCCTTACGTGTGCCCGCTTATCATGACACGAATGATGATCAAGTATCAAGTTAAGAATCAAGATAAAGAACAAAATAGAGCATAGTTTTAAACATGACATGAGCATTTTAAGCATGTATGTGATATGATTTCTTACTAAGCTTTAGGCTCATTAGTTAAGCTTTGTGATGTATGTGATGAAGCCCGGGATGAAGAATTTAGTCCTCATCACGTGTCATGATACATGGATGAAGCTACTTTGGAGCGGGATGTTTACGAAACCAAGTGACGACTAGTGGGGGAAAGAAGAAAGAAATTTTAAATATTTTACTAAGAACTTATGTTAAGTAATTCGATGGGCAATGCTTAAATGTTTTGTACTATTGCATATCCATGACATGTACATGATAATTTGATATATATATAGATGTTCTATGAGGTGTTTTATAAGTATGAGAAGATAATATTATTAATAGTTTTTAATGTCTTACGCTTCCGTTACGATTTTGAGTCAAGAGTTTTGAATGAGATTTTTAAAAAAAAAAAAAGTTACGCTGTCATTAAAGAAGGGATGTTACACGGTGAGAGTCACCCATGGAGTTGTGAACGTTACTTAAAATTTTTAAGTCATTCCGATAACGTATGACTAGTGAAAATATTTTTTTGTAAAATGTTAAACTAAAAAAATTATTATATCTAGGGAGGCGACGTGAGAGTGTACGGGCTGAACCCCTAGGGTCACTCTCACTCGGTCCCGCGCTTGAGAATAGTTTGCTCCGGTCAGGATTTTCTTTACCTATTTCAAGCTTAGGATTTTTACAACTCATTTTTTTTAAAGTTTAGGGTTTTTTTGTTTTTTACCCTAAATTATAAAAAGAACCACAGCCCAGAATAGACCTAATGTGTTTAGTTAAGTTCTCATTTTTTTCTTTAGGGTCATTTTCATTTACTATTACACATGAAGTTGACTAGTAATTTGTTGTGTTTTACAAAACTGACTTAAGCTTTCAAGATGATTTTACCATGTTAGAAATTGCACAAGAAGTCGTGGAATCCCGACAAAGAATGAAAACTCGACGTGAGAGGTCAATTAATTATGCTTTATGTATTATAAAATTAGATGCATGACTTTTACCCAAAATAATCATATTTGGTAGGCGAAACCTATGAAATATACAATGAGGTCTGATTGCGAGCACATCAAATTTTAAGTATAATATATATAGTTTGATTGATTTGTTTTAAACTCCATATAAGTTATTTTGTTGGATTTAACTTTATTGATTACCAAAATAATCATATTTGGTAAGTGAAACCTATGAAATATACAATTAGGACTGATTGCGAGCACATCAAATTTTAAGTATAATATATATAGTTTGATTGATTTGTTTGGATTACTCGGTTGAGATGTCGTGATAAATTTATTGTGTTATTTATTTTGGGGTAAGCGAGTGAGAGCCGGTCGTGTTTTTCTATTCTACATTTTTAACTTTATTTATCATATATTTTCTTGCATTGCGTTGATGTTTGATTCATTGGGTAGACATATGTGGCGTCAAGGAGTGAAACACAATGTTGTTCGAACTTCATTGAATTTCACCCCTTCTTTTGCGAGGATACCTTGCGGATGCACGATGAGTGACTAAGCTTGCGATCCAAAATTGATGGACGGTCACCTTCATTAAACCCTACCCCGCAAGATAGCTTAGCTTATATTCATTTCTTAATAATTTGTTTTTTTTCTTCCATCCTATGCATGCAAACATTTTTGTTTTGTCATAAAACATGATACATGCGCGTGATGTAAGTATATGATTAGTAGGCTAATTAGATCCTTGTGAACTTATTTAAAATGTATCTAATATATAGTGATTCAAATTTTATATTTATAATAAAAAAATTTCAATGATATAATTTTTACGTAGAGATAAACAATAATTATTGTGCTGTTTTAAATATATTAAGTATATTTATTACATTTAAATTTATTTTTTATAATAAAAAATAACTTGTAATATATTTATATAAGATAATATTATATATATATATTTAGCGAGCATGCGCGGATGTACTCGCTAGGGTCGAGACTCGAGAGTTACAGGCAAGGTTGTGTCAATTTTCATGGCTGCAAGTTTTTGCTTTTCATTTTTAGGATGTCCAAGGGTCATTGACTGCTTCTTTAAGCCGTCTTCTTCCTCAACCGTCCTCACTTCCGAGCCTTCTGCATTATTCTTCAGAACTCTCAATGTCAGACCCAAAGCTTCCTCAATCGCTGCTCCTCTCCATGTCAATGCTTCATCTAAAATTGGTCCGTCTATCTTTCGTTTCTAATGTAGTTTCTTTTCTTGATTTGCCAACATTGACGGCCATTTGGTTTGGTGATGTAAGATGCCCCGAATGACCAATCGAAGGCTTCATTATCAGCTTTGAGCCGAGAGCACGACTTGTTAATTGTCGGACCAGGAGTTTTAGGGCGCCTAGTGGCCCAAAAATGGCGCGAGGTCCGTTTATGCACCAAAAATGTCATGTGCTTTTTCACGACAGTTTTGTAGTTCCATATGAATGAATTTTCGAGTTTTTTTTTGTAATAAATGGCCGATGCAGGAATATCCGAGCTGTGCGATTCACGGTCAAACTGCTACCTCCGATCACCATGATGAGCTGATTCACATGGGAATGAATCCGTGTTTAAAAGGGGCTGAATTACCTCATCGATTTTCAAATATAATTTTCTGCGCTCCACCTTCTCGATCATTGGACTATGTTGACGATGTCAGGTTTAAATTAGTCGAACTTATCATCAGTGTTGACGAGAAATGTTTATATTCTAGTTTTTGATATTTTCAAAACTCTCTTATTGGGTTTGAATGACGAACAAAAAGTGTAGGTTATCTCACTGGATGATGTAATTTAGCAGATATTAGAAAGGGTTCTATGAAGATTCTCGCTATCACTGCGTCCTGTTTTTAACTACTCGTTCCTTTTGATAAGGTCGACTGCATTGAGCTGGAATGGTGAAGGGTCTTTCTTATTTACATCAAGTTCTGCGCCTTATGACTGCTATGACAATGGACTCTGTGATGAGGTGTTTAAATGAATTTATTTTCCATATACAATGAAATTTGGCAGATTTTTTCTATAACTTTATTATTCTTGATACTTCAAGATGTTTCAAGAACCCCTCATCCAAGTACGCTCTTCTTACCAGTTGGTTGGGCATATGTGTTGGTATCTGTATTTCTGTTAGTCTTGTAAGGTGTAAAGTAATATTATCAAGAGTTTGTGGGATTCCGTGTAGTATCTTCTGCTGTTCTGCAAATTTTATTGCAGTGAGGATTTCATTACTTTTCTATCTTGAGGCCAAGAGCTTATCAACATATGCTTGAATTTAATCAGTTTAAATCAAGGGGGCATAGTGTTAGGATCGGACTCAGGAAGTTTACCCTGAGATCGGGTAACCATCCCTCTTCCGACCATAGAGAAATAAGGTTAGGGAGAATACAAGAAATAATTAAAAAGAAAGACTTGCTTGATTGATTGCTTCCAAACCCTAAAGGCTAAGGCCCTTTAAATAGACTCGATAAACATACCTAGATGAGACTAATCAAGATAAAGTTTATCCTTTAGACTAGGATAAGACTTATCTCTTAGACTAAGATAAGACTAACTAAGATAAAGTTTATCCTTTAGACTAGGATAAGACTTATCTCTTAGACTAAGATAAGACTAACTAAGATAAGGCTTATCCATTAAACTAGGATAAGACTAACTAAATAATAACAATAGATAACTAGATCTAACGGGCCTTAGGTCCATAACACATAGTGTAATTAATCCGTTGTATATGATTTTTAATTTCTCATTGCAGACTTCTGCTTTAACTCTACAGGATAGCCCGAGCGTGCCTATTGGGCGGGCCCCCAAAACAGATAGGCTTCTAAAAGCTGAAAATGTGGTGGTGGAGTTCGGTGGCTGTGTTGTTAGACTTGCCGGGCTTTACATATCCTCTCCTGATCTATTTTTTTGAACAATAATGTGGAACAAAATAAGGTTTTGTTTTTGGTTGAGATTAGTGTTGGAAATTCTTGTTGTCTTTAATTATTCTCACAAACATGATAGAGGTGCACATTCATATTGGTTGGAGAAGGGCACTGTTGAAGCTCGGCCTGATCACATCCTGAATCTTATACATTATGAGGTTTAAACAATAGATCAAATACCCCTGTCGAGTATTTTATTACTTCTTCTATCAGTTACACACTTCATAATCCAGAGCATAATTTTATGAACTCTGTCTGTCCATGATTCATTTTGTGCTTTCTGAATTTGACCTTCACTCGATTATGACAAACAGTCATCTTCATATGTTTTAACAATAAATGGAGCCAAGGCCTATTTTAATTTTCTTTCTTTCTTAACAGGATGCTGCATCTCTTTCAGTTGTGATATTGAAGAAAAAACTTCGTGGTCAAATTCTTTTGGGTTGTGATAATCAACCTTTATCAAGGCTAGTTCTTTTTTTTTTTTTCTTTTTGGGGGCTGGGATATTGGTTTATTGTGGAGCTGAGAGAACTCTTTCTTACAGGCAAGAAGTCATGGATTTGGTGAATAGAAGTGGAAAATTCAGGAAAAAAATTGAGGCCTTCACTGGTGAGGATCAACTTCTCTTCTTCGAGTTAGCTGATGTGTTTATATGGAGAGCTATTTTATCCTTGGATTTGTTCATTGAGCTTCTAAAGTATTTATGTAATGTTATGTAGGAACCAGTGGTCCATTAGGTAAGAAGTTAAACAACTCGAAAACTCAAGTAACTCTTGGATGGAAGCCGAAATATTCCAGTTTTGAGCATTTCCTTGAGACTCTTTAATCATTTTATCGGCCAATTGGATCTGGATAGTGCTTGTTTGAGGTTGGACGCTTAAAAAAGGTACACGTTTTGAGAGATCACGAATATCTTGCATTGTCAAATATAGATACTTCACCAGAAGATTTTGACGGAAAAGATTACTCGAGAAATGTGCTTATTTAGTTTCCAATGTAAATGTTGGCATAGTTATTTTTTTTGGATTTCTGTTGAGCATGTGTTTTGTTTTCCACAGGTTTATTTGCCTCTGGGTTTCTCTGCCACTAAGAAATTAGTGAAGCACTCTGTGAATTGAAGGAGGTGGAGGCCTCCCTCAATTATTAGCGGAAGTGAGCTAAGTGGGCACTTTTGTTTATGCAGCTTACTCTTGTTTCAAACCAGGCATTTATTATTCCGTCTGCCTGTGTTGAAAACTCGTTTGTTTCGAACACATGCCAGCTTTTTTCATAAACCCACATCGAGCATAACAAGTTATATGCTGAGCACAACATAATGGATATGAAATATGTTATTATCTCGTGAATTAGGATTTACGTTATCCACAAATTTAGATCAACTATGATTATATTCCAAGCATTAATACATATTATATTTACTATCATTTTCAGGCAGGTTTCAATAATTGGTAATCACAAAGAAACTATGCCTGAAAATAATCCATTCAAAAGTGATAAGTGGATCAAATTCTTATTAAAAACAAAACAAAACAAAGAAGGGATAGAGCAAAACCCATAAAAAGGAATTTTCCATGAAGACTAAAAAACTAAAAAGATGTTCTTCCCCCGTGCATTTGAAAAAAGATGCAAAACAGACAATGGCCGGTCTATTTTACCAGTTCCCAGCTATGTACACTACCTTGTTAGCCACGCCATTAGCTTGGTGTACTTTCTTCATGGCTTAGCTCGTCCATGTTTATGCCCATATTAAGGCCGCTATTTTGAAGACAAGAAACCATGCTCTTTATAGTAGAAGGCAGGGATGCTGCAAATGCCTAGTCAACAAAATGAAGAAAAGAAAAAAAAAACATCAGCCCTTCGTACTAAAATTCTTTGTTTTTTCAGGATAGCGAATTAATGTTCCTTTTCAAACTAGAAACCCAAATTCAAGGACGAAAATTTGAGAACCTTCCTATTTTCCTCCTTGTGGTTATTAGTAACTTGCGACAGCCACTCGCTTACTAGCTTTTGCACTTCGCCAGCGAACAGTGCCTTCTTTTTATCAGACAAAACCTAGCATTTAAAAAAGATTAACAATCATATTATCAAGGTGTAGAATAAATTAACACAATTTTCAAGTATTTCATTGCCACACATAGAAAACAGAAGCAGAGCAAGATTACGGTTGATTAAAAGGCTGATACTACAATATACTTGAACAATGCATATATATTCAATCAGTAAAGGAAATAAACAATATTAGTGCTGAGAGCTAAGATAACAGCTAAGAGATGACTGCTTTCTAATATGCATGTATTTTGTTTTAAGGGAATAACTCGGAAATGAAATTCCAATTAAAGGCACGTAGAAAACTAATTACCCCATGTAATAATTCAAGGACGGCAGCAGCTTCCTCAGGCTTCCGTTCCAATAGAAAACCCTAGATGAAAATAAAAATATTAACTATAAGCTTTTCAAGAATTATGTTGATGTCACCAACCCATAAGTAGAAGCGAGCTTAAAAAACTGCAACTTAATCTCCCAAATGCACAAAAGTTCAGTGAAATATAATAGTCATTCACGTTGAACAGGTTTGACACATCACTCAGCTCCATTAGATAAAACAAATTCCTTCTGGATACGTGTCCGGGTAAAGAGTACTCTTTTGTATTCTTTTGCACGCCGATAAAAAAACTAGTAACAAACTTGATTAAGAAAGAGAACGAAAAGATAAACAATGACAAAGAAGAAGCTCGGCTGAACTTTGATTATTGGGCATGAAAGTGGATAGAAAGCGGAAGAGAACATAAAACTTACAAGAGTGAAAACATTTTGTCAAAACAAGTAGCCATAATGTGCAATGCAAAAAAAAAAAACCATTCTCACATTGAAGGTGAAAGATTTAACATCCTTTACCTTAGCACATGAAAAACCAGTAACAAGAGAGTGCTGCTTCATTGACTCGGACCTCAACTTCTCAATTTTCCACAATGACTCAACGTCTCCTAAAATTTTATTAGAAATTAGAAACGTCCATAAATTGTTAACTTAAAAGACTGACTAGTTGGCATTTTACTATAAATTGTATTTATATCTCGAACAAAGAGACTGGAAAACAGTCCTACACAAAGAGATTAATATATTTTCACACGTGCACTTAACCTCTTTAAACTTCATGTTCGAGCAAGTCAAATTTTATATATTATGATCTGGACATTTGCCACCATAAATAGTAAATATTGCTGAAACTTAATCAAATGGAGTGTTCGTTCCTACCTCACTCGAACTACAAAATACAGGATAAGGTGTTAGCAGCAAACTCCAATTTTTCAGAACAAAAAACTAGAGAGTTAGAACCCATAGTTACCCATTTTGGAAGCAAAATCCATCCATACTTCATATGTTGTTTGTCGCAATTTTATCCCAGCCTTAATAAACTTCTTTGAATACTTTCTCATCAAATCCCAATTTTCTGTCTTGAAGCAAATTCTAAAAATAGAAAACAGTAGCTCAATCGATGAGATAACACAGGAAGATTATCGAAGAAATGAAAACTTTAGATGTTCATTCTTCCGAATCAAATACTAATGGAGATGAAGAAAAGGTTATGGTCGATCAGCAAAAAAAACTTCCATTTAAAAAACTCATTTTTAGTGACTATTATAGGATTATTGTATATCATTTACTAATATGACATTATAAATTTATTATTAATAATAGAGTAGGCATCAGCTAATCATCGATTGAATAACTTTTGAATAAAAAAGGCTGAACAACTTTGATAGAGTTTCTTTTTCAACAGAATTGAGTAATTCTATGGCGCATCAATATCAACATACGTACATTAAGAGACTTAAAAGATTCTGGACTTCCTACTAGTACAATACCTATATGATAACCCCTTATACCACAATCTATTCTATTTATTACTCTGTTATATTATTAACCCAACTCAACTTTCACCAACAAATTTTTTCAACTTCTTAAGCTTCTACTAATCTTTTCTTTTCTTATCACAATAGAGTCAGTAGCAGCACTCCCTTATAAAAACCTCTTTGTCCTAAAAGTGGAAAAAAAATGAAACTAAACTTTTTATTTCACATACTTGTGAAAATAATATACTTTCATGTGGATCATAAGAACATCTCCAATGTCATATTCAATTGAAAGAAAACATGAAACTAATTAGGTTGTAGTTGAAATTAATAGGATTGCACTTTGCTGTCCAATCAAATTCCATGCTTTAACCAACCTAGCAACATTGGGCTTCATCAACCCCTTTCCATCATCTCAACCATTATCACAATCTCGTTCAGCCCTAATCTCGTTCTTGAGACTCATGAGCTTTACTTCAGCCCTAATCTCATTCTTGAGACCATGGAAAAAGGCACAGTATAAAGCCTCCTCTGGAACGTCTCTTAATCTTGATTTAATGAATTCAAAATTACTTCTATATTGTTCCACTAACCTTCCCTGTTTCAAGCAAAACAGTTGTTCATATCCTACACAGTTTCTACAGTTACCAAATATCTCAAACAACCTGTATTTTATTCCAACCACGATTGGAATCGTAGATTTATAGTTTCCCAATGGAACCATGATAGTGCAGGTCCTTCAAGACACAGCATAATAGTTTGCATTCTTTCTTGTTCCGTGAAACAGTTGATTGAAAAATATATCTCTATACAGTAATTCCAGTCGTCAATGTCTCTACCACTGAAAATCAGCAAATCTAAATTCTGGAATTCACGTGTATAATTTTATTTACATCCTTCGAACCTTCTATCGCCATCAAATTGAGCTTTTCCTTGTTTTTCCTCGCTGCTAGCCATCCAATGCTGTTGTTCAGATTGTGCTAAAAGTCTTGATAGTTGCTCTTGAAGAGTGGAAATTCTTTGCTCCATTTTTTCCATCTTCTTTAGCACCATATTTTCAGCACGTGGGCATTTTCCTCCCAAAAACCAAACTACTCTTATACCAATTATGATTTGAAAGAATTCTATTGAATCATTTACATTAAAACGCAAACAAATACAGTTAGAGAGATTTCGAGGGTTCTCTACCTCTCACTTGATCACAAGCAGAATGATGATTTCTCTATTCTTTTCTACCTCTATTTAATATTCTATTAGTAGGTAACTTCTCTTAACTACAATTAACTTCTATCAACTAACTCTAACTTCTACTAACTACTTATTACAAATTACAATATGCCACTTGTCATAGAGCCTGTTTTTTCTTTCCCTTCTATTTGGATTTTTTCTTCCTTCTCCAAATTTTATGTCAACTCCTCCCCCTCCCGTAAACCACAAAAAGAACTTTTTGGATGTCATCCAATAACCCACTTTGATCAGACAACGCATCTCGCTTGTCGAGCTTCGTCTTTGCAGCCAATAAATGGTTGTCGTTCTATTGCTAGCAAATACTCAAGAAATTCATACCCACATTGCTTTTACTTAGTAAAAACTCAACCTTTCTTACAATTGCTTTGTGTCCTTTGGGTTACTCCATCATTATCTTCCTCTGTGAGTTGTCCTCTTCCTATTTCATGCACTTTAGTGGCTATAGTGGCTATAAACACAATAAAATAAACGTAGTTGTCCTATTAGCTAGGGCTTTCAAATGTTATTCTCTTTGTTGTCTAAATATCTGATTATCATCTAGTTCATCTTTGATTTCCCTTTATTATTAGCTGTTGTTGGCACCTTTTGAAATGCACTATCAATTTGGCATACTATTCTTGCAGAATGATCATTCCCAGCTAGATTTTCTCTAATTTCTTGAGTTTTTCTTTAATTATTACAAGCTCTTCCTACCACTCCGTGCTTTCTATGTGGCCTCCCATCTAGTGGCCATTATGTTCCAAGAATTTTCATACTTCTATACCAATGATAGACATTTCTTCTTGAACAAATTGAGCAATTCTATTGCTCCTCAATACCAACATAAATTGATAGTTTTCAAAGACTCTACCTGCTTCACGTGTGAGGTTCCTAGCCCTGAGCATACCGTATCTAGTATGGACGATAGCTTGTCCAACTCGGAGGAAGTGGTTTCGAGCTTTGGCTTATCGAGTCAGGCATCCACCCAACCCGAGCCAAGGCACGTCAATGTGATACACTTCCGAAGTGATAACTTACTCTATCCATACTCTATTCTATTTAATACTCTTCAATATAAATCACTTTTAAATAGAATTGAAATGTAGTTCATTTCTACTTTGATATCGAATTCATTCGAAATTAAAATACAATAGTCAAATTATACCTTTAAATATATTAATATGGCATGAATATACCAAATTTATATCAGCGAAACTGGAAATCCATAAACTATATAAATATAAGTTACAAAAGATGAAGGAAAGAATTGCATGTAACACTGAATAGTCAATGAAAATCTTTTTTCTTCAGATTTTCAGATAGCCTGATTTCTCATCTTCTTCACTTTGCCTAGACTAAGCGCAGCTCTCACATTGACATATAAAACAGCAAATGATATGAAAAGAAATTCCAGAATTAACAGGATCCTAATCTAACAGTTTTTATTTCAACAAAGTTGAACAAAATTAAGAAACTACCTGAACACAATATCTGCTGTGCCAGACTGCAGTGCCAAACCATTTCTTTCCAGAAGTTTCACTATCTCTACCATGAGATTAGCATCATTGTGTTCTTGAGCGTACAGCTGCGCTTGAGACAAGAAATTTTTTTTCAACAAACTTGAAGCACATAGAGATCAAAAATAAAAGAAAAGCACAGAGAATTGAAAATTATAATGTAAGAGAGACCAGTAAATGATGGGCAGATCCAATGCTCGGTGTCAATCCATAGATATTATGATTCCGTAAAGCTATCTTCCCTGATTAGATAATGAAAAATTGAGGTTAGCGAATGTACCGTACATATATTCACAATTTGAATCTAAAGTAATGGAAAAGAATTTTGTTCAGCCTACCAAAGTCAAGAGCACCCACACGAGCACATGCCTTAGTAACTTCTCGGCATAGATGACAATTAAAATTATCATGAATGCGAAGATTTGATAGTCTCTGCAACACACTCCAAGTCGTAAGACTAATATATTAGTCTCTTAAGATAATTTGATCATAAATTAGAATTTCACAACAATTGACTTTAGTTTAGAACTAACAAATCTACGCAGGTTCTGCAAGATGTCAAATAAAAGCTTGATATCCTTGTGAGTTTTACAGTTTTCAATCAACGACCACAACCAAGTATTTGGAGGCATCGATCTTTGGGAGACCACAGATTGGATCATTTTATCATAAAAATCCTTTGCAACCTCTGAAATAAAACATAATACTGAGATGTTATCAAATGAACTTAAATGATTGATGCTAGCTCGAAAATATACACTATCAGGTAAATATCACCAACACGAAACAACAACCATTTGGAGTGCCCTCAATCACATTTATTTTTGTCGAAAAAGATGCCCTCAGCTCCATGGAATAAATTGGGATGTATTGTGCCCCTTGTAAAAGGTTGCCTGGGACAAATCCTGCGCAAATCCAATAACAATAAACAACTACCTGAAACACAACATAATTTTGCGGATTATATTGGAAAGTCAACAAAATTTATAATTCTCGAATTAAAGCTGGGCAGATAAAAAAAACACACAAAACAAACTGACATTTATTTGACACTCCAATCGTAGAGCTCGTTCTCCTCTCAAAGGAAATGAAAAAAAAAAATAACAAAGGAATAAAACATCAAATCAACAAAGCGCAAACTCGCAGTATATCTCATGAAAATAAGGTAAGACAAGAGATTCAGATTAACTCGGAAAATTTACACTTCCACAGCTTACTGACCATGATCCAAAACAGCACCTTCGGAACAATGTGGAGCTAGGGAGGAGAGTGCACTTTGGTTCCGGCATTGAAGTGAAGTGTAAGGAGAATCACCGATCAGAAAATATGGACCCAGAAATCGATCCCGATACACGAAAACAAGAGATGAATTAAGGGCCCTAGAGAGCCTGCTGGCTCCAGAGACGATCTGCATTGATGCGAGAGACTAGTATGGAAGGATTCAAGTGGTGCGATGGATGTTTTGATGTATCTGTGAATTCAAAAGTCCTAAAGAAGTGTAAGAGGGCATCAAGCTTAAGAGGAAGGCATAAGGGAGAAGAGGATAGCTTCAGACCTCCTTCACTGTAATCGGATAGAGCTTGTGGTCCCCCTTCAGCTCGCAAAGAGAGAGAGAGGAGACAGAGTGGCGCCTTCTGTTCCGGCGACGTGGGAGAGGGAACCGGGAAGGGCAGTTCGGCGGAGCAAGGGTTGAAGTCTAAAGTTTAAAGCAAAGGGTGTGCAAAAGTTGGTTTAGCAAGGAGTGAGAATTATAAAACTCAAATTTTTGGAGACCAATATTTGGAAAAGGTATTGCTAGTCCACTTTATTATATTAGTTATTTTTGTTCCCCTTATTTATTTGAGTACGTATGTATTATTTACTCACCCATAATTGCAATACATTGTCCATTGTTGATATAAGTAAGATTAAGATTCTAGAAGAAACATCTCAATTTGAAGTCAAAATAATCCATGGAGGACAATGTGTTATGTAATGCTTGATAGAGCTGGCAATCGAGCCGGCTCGAGCCCGGGACAGTCGGCTCATCGAGTCTGCCGAGTCAAACGAGTCGAGCCTGTCGAACTTATTCGAGCCGGCTCGGTCAAGCTTTTTTCAAAAAAATTTAGCTCGAGCCGTGTAATAGGTATTATTACTTTTTTAAGTTTAATTATTAAATCATTATGCGTTGCATATTAGTTAATTTTTTTTTGATATATAGATTTTGTGATTTAAAAATTTTAAGGAAGAATATGCTGAATTTTATAAAGGATCAGACGACCCTTTTGTGTATCGGTCGACCGAAATAATATGAAACAGTCTACATCTTCTTTTTGGAACTTTTGACCGATAAAATAGATTGAAGATCAATATTAGCCACTTGTAAGGGTAAAATGGAGATTTCATATATATTACTTTAGAATATTATAATCAATGGTTGAGATTTAGACACTTTAAATGAACGGTTGGATGAGTTTTAGATATTTTAAAGTTAAAATAATAAAATAACAACATAAGAAGACCAAGAGGTAAAAGAAAAGGTCTGGTTGCACGATAAGAGAGAGGAGGAAATAGGAGATTTGGATTTTTTAGAGATTGATGAGAAAAAAAATTGATGAAAACATATAATTTAGTGAGTTAAGAGTGAATCAAAAAGAAAAAAGAAGAAAACAACAAAGGGAAAGAGTACCCCAACGATTTTCTAAACTCAAGGTATGTCCTAACCCTAGCAATGGAGGTTTTTAGAGTTTTATTGGCTGAAGATTTGATTATTGGTTAGGATTTTTGAATTAGATGTTATGAAAGTCAAATTCGGATTAAACTGTGTCTTGTTAGCGTTTACCATTTTCGAAAATGTTAAAGTGCTCAAATGGATTAACTTTCGTCTAAGAATTTGTAGTAAACATGTAATGAAAGCTATAGCTTTTTGAATCAACAAATTTGGAGTTGTGGAGATTAAGTTATGATTTGTTTTGTTTACTGCTGGAACAGAACAGAGTTTCTAATATGAAATTCAAGTAGTTTATGTTTTCTATTTATTCTGTTCCCTAGATGTGTTTGTTTGATAGCAAGTTCTTTTATCGAGTTGTAGTCGACTTAATACTAGAAATTATGGATTTGGAATTAAGGGATTTGGAGTTGTATATACCAAGTTACGATTTTTATAAAATGATTGAAAAACAGTGAATTGGAAATTCGGAGTTTTGGACAGTTTCGAGTATTAGGCTTTTAGCATGTTTTAAAGATTTTCAGATGGATAACTGTTCTTCTAATCGAATGAAATAAACACTATAAGTGAAAGTTGGGCACGATAATTAAGGAAAAAAAAGTTGTATAACCTGAGTTATGAATTTTGGAAGTTATGGTGAAAATAGTTACTTATAGTATAAAAACTTATTTGAATGGTTTGGCAATATAGGTTCTCAAGCTTCTAGTGTGCATTGCCAAGTTGAAACAAAAGACATCAAAAATCAAAGTAAGTATGTGTTGTATGCGTTTGGCCTATTAGAAGTCTACGTTGTAAAGGTTATGTATTTTTATGATTTTTGATTCATGATAAACTGGTTGGGGTGTAACGCATAATACACCGACCTCAAGTCATTTGCGGATTGTTTGTATGCCTTGTATTAATTGATTGATAGGTTTTTATGAGATTTCTTTATTGACATGTTTATATGACTTTTGTTTGGATTAATTTAGATTTTCTTGCATTAAGGATAAGTTGTATGTGACATGTTATGGACATCATGCATCATGTTTTCTACGAATGACAACGAAAATGAATTTTTATGCATGAAAACTACAAATTATAATAAGTGAATCGTAGGGGGGTGCAGATTGGGTGTTAAGTTGCCCATGAAGGTCATTGATGCCTACATTCATCCCCACAATATCTTTATTGATTCGATGAAGACATCTACATTACAGGAGAATAAAGACGCCTTCGACAATGACTATTAGTCGATGCTGCCGTAAGCCCAACGGGGTTGTGCGGTAAGTTACTATATCTCCTAATGATATATGTTATGTAGATCATAAAATCACGTTTTGTGGATGGTCGTCATATGGGGGCGGATCCACACCACGAAAATGAAATAATCTGCATTGTTTTAAATCATATTATTCATTACTCAATTCATGTTTTATTTGCACTACTTACTGAACTTTAAGCTCATTAGTTAGACTTTGCAATGTAGGTGAAGACTTGAATGTTGAAGAAATATCACCTGAGGATTAAATATGAAGGAGGAGGAGAGTGTCTTCTGTGGAGCCTTGTCGTTGTTAAGCGAGATTTTGATCGGTGAAGTAAGCTCACTAAAATACATGTGTTTTGAAAAGAACTTGTAAAAAAATTATTTTTAATTACAACTATGTAGTGTTTGTAAAGTTTTATATTTTGAGAATGTGACCTATGTTTAATTACTTACAAGTGTTATTTGAAATGTTAGCTTCCGTTTTGTATGTACAAATATATGTATAAGTTTGATAAAATAATTTTCAATGAAAATTATTTTAATAATTAAAAAAAAAACAGGATGTTACAGTTGGTATCAGAGCGCACCGGGTTTTAAAACTGTTTCTGTAGACTACTTAACAATGCAAGCTTCACAGAGATGTTCTCTTCACTGTAAGTTGTTTTTTTAAAATTTTTGTAAATTTTTAAATGTACGAATGATTGTTTTTTTTTGTTTAAGATTAGGGTACTATGGCCACTGGACGTAAATGGGACAAAAGTGATATGACTGAAGCTGTTCGACAATTGACAGAGTTAGTTAATCGACAGTCACAACAGCTAGATCGATTTATGGCACGAGATATGCAAATTAGCCCTCCAGCACATTAGCCACGCGAATTAAGCTGTGAGCGATTTCGCCGTTTGAATCCACCAATGTTTGATGGACAGTCTTCTGATGCAAGTAGTGCTGAAGAGTGGATTCGCACGCTCGAGGACATGTTTGAGTATGCGAGGATTGAGGACATAGACCGTGTGCCTTGTGCGGTTTACATGCTATCAAAAGATGCTCGTTTCTGGTGTGACACTATTAAGGCTTCTGAGGAGTTGCATCATATGATGTGGACCCGGTTTAAAGAAATATTCAATAATAAGTACTTCGACCAGACCACAAGAACAAATAAGTTGATGGAGTTCCTTCAGTTACGCCAAACTGGATCAGTGGCAAACTATGTAAGGAGATTTGATTCATTGTCAAGATTTGCTCCTCATATGGTCGCCAAGAATGAGTTGAAGGTAAATCAGTTTGTGCAAGGACTAAAAGTGGAGGTGTATCGTGGAATTCAGATGGCCAGAACTGATGATATTCCATATTCCAAGGTTGTGAAGTAGGCCTTGGCAATTGAAGAGGCCAAATTAAAAGTTTTGAAGCAACGGGAGCCACCCAAGAGATATTTCCGAGAAAGGAGTGAAGAGGTCCTTTGATGACAGGGCTGAATCAAGCCAAGGGAAGCGACCACAAGTTCCAAAGCAAGTTGAGTCATGGCCTAAGTGTAGATTGAAGCATAATGGTGAGTTCCTTAAAGGATCAGGTCGTTGTTATGAGTGTGGACAGTTTGGACACCTGAAGAAGGAGTGCCAGAAAACAGCAACGGTTCCAACCGAAGTGGCACCACGAGTCTTCGCACTTATTGATCCTGAGGAGGCCGGTCAGCCATCAGTCATCGCAAGTACCTTATTAATTGTTGGTGTTCATGCATATACCCTTATAGATACTGGAGCTACACATTCATTTTTATCTACTACTATATTAGACAAGATAGTTGATTTTCCGGAGAGAGTTGAAGCATCCTATGAGGTAATGTTACCTACAAGGAAGCATTTATCTTTACATCACGCCCTACGTGACTGTGAAGTTTGTCTAAACGATAAAGTTGTACATGTTGATTTCATTGCTATGGAAATGAAGGGTTATGATGCTATTTTGGGAATGGATTGGCTATGCCGATATTGTGCCACTATTGATTGCAGAGCTGGTGTTGTCGACTTCCAACTCTCTGAGTGTGAACGATATTCTTTTTATGTTGCAAAGGATACTAGAAAATTTCAGTTATATCTTCTATCAAAGCTCAACAGATGTTCAAGATGGATGATGAAAGATTTCTATTGAACATTCGTAATTTAGAATTGGAGCCTCAGAAGGAAGTAAAGGATATAGCTGTGGTTCATAATTTTCCAAGAGTATTTTTAGATGATTTACCTGGACTTCCTCCTGACCGGGAAATAGAGTTCGTGATTGATGTTTATCCTGGTTCTGAACCAGTATATAAAAATCCTTATCGAATGGCGCCAATTGAGTTGATGGAATTGAAGGCACAGTTAGAAGAACTTATGAACAAGGGGTTTATTCGATCAAGTTACTCACCGTGGGAAGCGCCGGTATTGTTTGTAAAAAATAAGGATGGTTCTCTGAGAATGTGCATTGACTACATGGAACTAAATAAAGTAACGGTGAAGAACAAATATCCACTATCCCGGATAGACGATTTATTTGATCAACTCCAAGGAGCTTGTGTTTTTTCGAAGATAGACTTACGCTCGGGGTATCACCAATTGAAGATCAAGGAGGAAGACATACCAAAAACTGCATTCGGAACGAGATATGGACATTATGAGTTCTTGGTGATATCGTTTGGATTCACTAATGCCCCGACGGCTTTTATGGATTTAATGCACCAGATATTTCATAAATATCTCAATAAATTTGTAATTGTCTTTATCGATGATATTCTTGTATATTCCAAAACGAAGGCCGAGCATGCAGACCATTTAAGAATGGTGTTATCAACATTGGAGTTTCACAAATTATATGCAAAGTTTAGCAAGTGCGAGTTTTGGTTGGATCGAGTAATTTTTCTTGGCCACGTGATATCAAGAGAAGGTATTTCAGTTGATCCAGCAAAAATACAATCAATAATGGATTGGTCTCAACTGAGGACAGTGACAGAGGTTCGAATTTTTCTCGGATTGGCCGGACATTATAGGAGATTTATCGAGGGATTCTCTAGCATTGCTATTCCCCTAACTCGCCTAACAAGAAAGAATGTAAAGTTTTGGTGGTCAGAAGAGTGTGAACAAAGTTTTCAAACGTTAAAAGAAAAGTTAACCACAGCTCCAGTTTTGACACTTCCAAATGAGCATGGAGATTATTGTGTCTATAGCGATGCATCAAAGACATGGTTGGGTTGTGTTTTAATGCATGAAGGAAAAGTTATCGCATATGCTTCTAGACAGTTCAAAGTCTACGAGCAAAACTATCCAACCCATGATTTAGAGCTGGCAACAGTAGTTTTTACTCTAAAAATTTGGAGACATTATTTGTGTGGTCGTCGATGCAAAATATTTTCAGATCATAAAAGTTTAAAATATCTATTTACGCAGAAAGAACTTAATATGAGGCAACGAAGATGATTGGAATTTGTTAAAGATTATGACTTGGACATAAAGTATCATCTAGGGAAGGCTAATGTAGTAGCTGATGCACTGAGTCGGAAGTCAAATTCAGCAAGCTTATTGATGTCAGTGACACTTCAAAATGAGATTCAAAAGTTTAGAGTGGAGCTGATGAATGATTTAACTGCGATGCTTGCTACTTTATTTGTAAGGCCAACCCTTCTTGACAAAATAAAGGAGTTGCAACAAGAAGATAAAAGATATAAGCACTATGTGCAAACTAATATGCAAATATCTCCCAATTATCAATTTTCAAATGATGGGCTGTTGAAGTTCAAAAACAGGTGGTACGTCCTGGAAAATAAAGAGCTTAGAAAAGAAATTTTGAATGAGGCTCACTCGTCTAATTTTTCAATGCACCCAGAAAGCACAAAAATGTACCGAGACCTTAGGCAATATTTTTGGTGGCTGGGAATGAAGGTAGACGTGGCAAAACATGTGGAACAGTGTGTCACATGTCAGCAAGTTAAAGCTGAACACCAAAAGCTTCCAGGAACGATTGAGCCCTTATCGATTCCAGAATGGAAATGGGAGCACAGTTCTATGGATTTCGTAGTGGGTTTACCGAGAACAACAAAAAGGCATGATAGTATATGGGTGATTGTAGATCGGTTAACTAAGTCAGCACATTTTATACTTGTTAGAGTTATGTATACCATGGATCAATATGCCGAATTGTACGTAGAAGAAATTGTAAGGCTACATGGAGTTCCAGTTTCAATTGTTTCTGATAGAGATTCTAGATTTACTTCTAGATTTTGGAAAAGTTTGCATACGGCTATGGGGACAAGTCTAACATTTAGCACTGTATTTCATCCCCAAACCGATGGACAAAGTGAAAGAATGATTCAAATCCTTGAGGATATGCTTAGAGCTTGTGTGTTGGATTTCCAGACTACGTGGAGTAAGCTGTTACCACTAGTAGAGTTCACATATAATAACAGCTATCAAGCGTCTATTAATATGGCTCCGTATGAAGCTTTGTATGGACGTAAATGTAGATCACCATTATACTGGGATGAGGTAGGAGAAGCAAAACTCTATGGTCCGGAGATTATACAGTAGACTTCAGAGCAAGTGAGAGTTATCCAGCAGAGAATGAAAACTGCTCAAAGTCGTCAAAAGAGTTATGCGGATCGGAGACGACGAGAATTGAAATTCAATTTAGGTGATGAAGTATTTTTGAAGACTTCCCCGTTCAAAGGAGTAATGCGATTTGGAAGAAAAGAAAAACTCGCTCCAAGATACATTGGGCTTTTTCCAATTGTGAAAAGGGTTGGACGAGTAGCTTATATGCTAGAATTGCCAGAAAGTTTGAGTAACGTTCACAACGTGTTTCATGTATCCATGTTGAGAAAATGCATACGTGATCCTTCCCAGGTGATTGAGACACAAGAAGTGGACTTGGAACCGACAATGACGTATGAGGAAAGGCCAGTAAGAATTCTCGACACAAAGATGAAAGTATTACGAAATCAGCATATACCTTTGGTGAAGGTGTTGTGGCAAAACCACAATATCGAAGAAGCTACAAGGGAAAGAAGGCAAGACATGCTAGACAAGTTTCCAAATCTGTTTGCCACCTAAATTTTGTGGACAAAATTTCAGTAAAGAGGGTATAATGTAATACCCGACTATTTGTATTTTTGTAAATTAGGTATTATTACTGTTTTAAGTTTAATTTGGTAGAATTTCGTGGATATTAAATCATTATGCGTTGCATATTAGTTAATTTTTTTTTATATATAGATTTTGGGATTTAAAAATTTTAAGGAAGGATATGCTGAATTTTATGAAGAATCAGACGACCATTTTGTGTATCGGTCGACCGAAATAATATGAAACGGTCTACCTCTTCTTTTTGGAACTTTTGACCGATAAAATGGATTGAAGATCAATATTAGCCACTTGTAAGGGTAAAATGGAGATTTCATATGTATTACTTTAGAATATTATAATCAATGGTTAAGATTTAGCCACTTTGAATGAACAGTTGGATGAGTTTTAGATATTTTAAAGTTAAAATAATAAAATAACAACATAAGAAGACCAAGAGGTAGAAGAAAATGTCTGGTTGCACGACAAGAGAGAGGAGAAAATGGGAGATTTGGATTTTTGAGAGATTGATGAGAAAAAAATTGATGAAAACATAAAATTTGGTGAGTTAAGAGTGAATCAAGAAGAAAAAAGAAGAAAACAACAAAAGAAAAGAGTACCCCATATTCCTCTCTCAACTGATCTTTGCAGTTAATTCCCGATGTCGATGACATCCATAGCATTTAGTGGTCTTCCGAAACTAGAACTACCACCCGACGTCGATGCCACATCGGACGAAATATGAGTTCGTGCACCGGAAAATCTAGTTTGGTAAGTACCAAAAAAATTAGCAAGGTCGCTACGCAATGTGTTTGGACTGCATACAGGGGCGAAACCTAGATTCTCTGAAATTTTATCAAGCATCAACTTCGTGCCCTTGATTTTATATTTCGGTGTCTAATACTAGCAAATGAAAAAATAGAAGGTACTTGAAGCCAATATTTATAAAATTTAAATTCCATTGAAGTTACGATTTCGTTAAATGCATCAATTTTTTTATATCTTTCAAAAGTAGAAGTCAATCTTACGAACCACGAAAGCACAAGATGCATAGTCGGATAATAAATTCTCGAGCATTCTTTGGTGGCTTCAAAAAATAGTTGCAAAAATTCGAGAAATAGATTAGCCATATCACAACTACAAATATCCAAAGTAAAACATTGTGTCTTTTGACAAATAAAATCACAAATGACGTTCCAATATGGTCTAGCATTTTCTAACATTAGATATGTTGAGTTTCACCGAGTTGAAACATCGGTTCTTAGTTTTCTAGGTTTGAGGTTGGCCGCTTTACAAAATTCTTGATACTCTTGTTGTCGGGCGTTTGACGAAGAAATAAACAAAATTGCACCTCTAATTGCATCAATATGCCAATACAAATTGCATGTCATCTTTAACAATCAAATTTAAAATATGGCAAACACACCGCATAACAGCTACCTCTGGTCGACCTGCAGTATTTCCAAGGTCGACCGGATGTTACCGTTGAATATGGAAATTCTAGTCGTTACATTATACCGGTCAACTCTTTGCTATTTGCGGTCAACACTTTGTCGTCTACCGGTCGATTAAGTGTCGACCGCTGTTACACTAAATGTTGACCGCAATCCAGGTATTTCGAGCCTACCCAGCCAGCTCGAGAGCTGGCTTGCGAGCCGGATCGGTTGACTCGATGTTGCCGAGCCCACGAGCCAGCTCGAGCGAGCCGACAAGGCTCGGCTCGGCATTGTAGCAAAACGAGCAGGGCTCGGACTGCTACAGTGCTGAGCCGGCCGGGCGAGCCAGCGAGCCGGCTCGCTCGAATGCTACCACTAATCCTTGATGACTCTTAAATTAATCACACACCTCGATTGAATTTTTATGACAATCAATACTTTAAACTTATCGATTTTTCATATAATATCTTGGTATTAAAAATGTTTAACATCAATTAACCAGTGACATTCTCTCTTCATTTTACATTCTTTAAAGTACATTAAAACTCTAAATCATGTTAGAACTTGAAAAATTCAATTGAAAAACTTTAAAAATTCTAAACTAAACGATTAGAAGCTGAAAAGTTCAATTGAAGCTCTGAAACAATAGAACAAGAATAGAGTTAAAGAGACTTGGCAAGTGATAAAGGGTGATAAAATAATGTTAAAAAAAATTAAATGCAGGGTGATGTATAAAAATCAAAACGGCTAGGATATTGATTGTCATAAAAATTGATTCAAGGTATATCGTAAAAATACCTTACAACGTTTGGAGTGCTTATTGAGGTGAACCCCAAAGAAAAATACAAAATCAAAGAGAGAGAGAAAATGTAGAATTTAATGAAGAAATGCTGAAAAAGAAAATACTGAACAGCTAAGAAGATTTAACTGGGAAAATGATTGAAGGAAGAAGAGAAGCTCCTGATAGAAGAGATTTACTCCTTTCTAGTTTCCTTGTACCTTTTTAGCTTTTATCCTTACGAAAACTTGGAATGTTGGTATTTTAACTGTCTGAACTAATTTACTTTGGTGGAACTTGATATGTAATTTACTTTACGTTATTTAGCTATGTGATTATCTGTGGTTTATTAGATTGATGTGTACAAAATAACATGATTATGGTGTGTCCAAAAGTGCCGCAATTTCTAATTCTTTACTGTTCAATGAACAGGTAATACTTATAACTGCAAATCCGTTTGTGAGATTTATATATTTTTACAAGTCGTTAAATTTAACTTGCAGGATTATAGATTTTGACTTCATGTATTTGACCTACTATTATATGTTTTCATGTTTGATAGAATCTGTATTTATATAAATCTACCCATTAACCATTTTGCCGACAAAATAAAATTGTGCTTGACCACGAGGACTTTGCCAAGCAAGTCCCATGCTTTAAAGGTTGATCATAGCTGTGCACTTGACTCCTTTTAGTTTCAACGGGATAGGTTTCTTCTTGGCTAAGGTAGTTAAATTTATCAATTTTTAATTTTCTACATCCTCTTTATCACCATCCCCCATATTCCTCTCCCCACTGCTCTTTGCAGTTGATTCCCGAAGCCTCTTTGTCACGCAGACCTTGCATTTTCTACGAAACTAGGATGGTAATTTCTTTGTATGACACCTACTCTTTGATGACTTTGGCTGTTGAAACATTTTTGAGGCTCTTCATTTTTCTAGCTATATACATTACCTCCAGATTATATTACTGTCATCTGTATTTCTCAATTTATTCTCCCTCTCCCCTCTATAACTTCTATTTAGGTGGAAGATTTGTTCGTTTCAAGCAGGTGTGGTGCAAGGCAATTTTGAGATTTAGGGTCAGAGAGTGAAGAAGCACTTGATGGAATACTTGGTTTTGGAAAATCAAATTCATCAATCGTTTCCCAGCTAGTCTGGAAAAGTTCTAAAGATGTTTGCTCACTGCCTGGATGGAGTAAATGGAGGTGGAATATTTGCAATTGGTAAGTGGGCACAACCATCTTAGTGTCCTTTTTTGTTCTTTTCTTGTTTGTTACATTGTTATTTATTCAATCTGTTTTTCTTTTTGAACATTCTTTTATCGGCTGTTCGCTTCACTTGTTTAATTTTTCATCTGGTCACTTCTTCAAAATCTAGCTTTGCTTTTCAAGCTTAGGATGTGGGAAGTTGTAGAAATTGCATCTACGAGAAAACAAAGAGCTTTAATTTCCAAAAAAAAAATAAGATTAGACTTTGAAATTATGAATGACAATCACCAAAATTTGATTAATAAAGTATTTTCAGAAGATGGTGATGCTATTAAGTAGATTCTTAATCGTCCATAAATATATTGGTAGATGAGGCATTCAATATTTATCCTCCTGCAAAGGGAAGGAAAAATTCACCAATGAACTAAATATCCAGTACAATTTCCCAGTTTACTTGGGGTAGCTCCTTGGGATATCAGGTAAAGGCCTCTTATCTCTAGGCCGCTAAGTCACCGTGATTTAACCACCTCACAAACTGTCAGGCCAGGGTGTGAGGGCCCTAGAGACGAGAGATTTAGCCTTTTGGGTACAAGGGACAGAGTCAAAGAAAATTAAGAATCCAGACATTGGCTAACATGAAACGGCTATTACAACAACGATTTCTGCCTCTAGATTATGAGCTGTATTTATATCACTAGGTATTCAAATGAACAACAAAATAATCACAACAGATCTTAATGAGCTAATTTATCGGAGGCAGAAGATCAACTCATAGCTCGGCAAGTTGATGGAGTCAAGTTCATCTTACAAGATCGATTGGCTCTTCAATCAGCAACTATCCATGACAAATGACATGAAAGAAATTCCAATCACAAGTGATGCCTTCTTCCAATCAATCAATTGAGAGGTCGACACATGGCTGGGATTTGTCGATAGATCATTCATTCGAGCAAGAACATTGAGTTTGAACTCTTGACATTTCGAAGGAGGCATCGGTCGATTGATTCCTATCTAGGAAGGTTGTCCACTCCCGAGAAGGCAATGCGGATCACTAGTGCATTTTTGGATTGAAACCGAGATGGGAAGTGACACGAAATATGAATGGGAATAATGGAAATATTTTGGATTGGCAGATTTTTAGGGATTACCCGAAAAATCAGATCCGAGATAAACTTTGGGTGCTTGGATCTCGGAAACGGGAGTGAGATTTCTAACGAAATTTGGAGGAAACATTAAGGAATGAATGTAGGATATGGTATCCAAAAATTACAGGATTCTCACGCACGGATTTAAAGATAAGCTGACGATGGTGAAAACAGTTAAGGAAATAATTTAGGGTTTTCTCGGTAGATCCGGGAAAACGAGGATGAATTTGATTTGATTGTAACTTGTAAACGGGGATGAGTTTGGAGCTGAAATTTTGAGGTTTTCTAAATGAATAAGGTTGGAAGAATACCTCAAAAATTGGAAAAATTCTCACGGATGGTTTGGGGATTGTGGAGGCGAGATGGAAGACGGATGCGGAATGGTCGAAAACGGGGATTTGCAGTAAAAGATGGTTCCTTTCACGTAAAAATGGATGCTTGAGCTGATGATCCACACTCTCTCCTTTAGACCATGAAAATGGCTGGAGAAATGTGGTAAGGATAGATCGTCTTAGCTCAGAAAGACAATCAACTCTTGTTGTCTCTCGGTGGCCGGATTTGAGATTCTGGAGACCGAGTCTTTAGAGGAAAAACTTCAAAGGGGGAGATTCAAATTTGAAAAGATAAATCTTTATTCAATCAAATCTAAGAATTACATTCAGCATAGGTAATATTAAATAGGAAAACTAAGCAACATCACGTTCTTCATCGGACGGCCCAAAACATCTCCAAGAAGCACAATCCATGGCGTCAAAGATGGACCAATGAGGAGCCTTCATGGCTCATCCTTCAACTCATTAAGCTCCTAGAAAATGTGTGAAATGCCCTCCCAAATAATAATTAGATAACCCTATAATTTCTCATGCAAATTCATGCAACAAAAGCGTGAAAAAAAAACTAATAAGATTGTTTCTCGGGTAAGTTGTGCTGCCCTCTCTGTGTTGGCTGTAGTTGACTAGGCAAACAGTATTCAATTTTAATGTTCTACTTTTTGTTGGAAAGCTGGAGAAGTTAGCTATCTTTCCTCAGAAGGAGTCGTTTTGATTTAAGGCGGCCAAGATCATAAAAAAAAAAAAACCAAAAAGCTTCGGTGGTCCATCTGAGCAGGGAAACCCTCTCGGGTTCCATGCAATGAGCATATTCAACCTGGATCAAATGCAGGTTCAGGTCTAGACTCCTCGGGTTTTGGTTGAAGTTCCGCCTCTTCTCCAAGTCAAGTTATAACATATTTTTGTCTTTCTTGATCTTCCAAAGTTGGCTGATAAATGTAGAAATCTTTAAATATTTTTCCTACAAAATTAACACACAAATTAGAAATTTCCCGAGCTCGAGCTTGGATGAGTATCCCGCTCGGGATGCCAATCCGTGGCATGTCAGGAAGGGTCGACAAAGAGCTCTTCAGGTGTTGATAGAGCTTCCGATGATCACCTCGTTATGTTATGCAAATGAAATCTAAAAGAAGTTCTCCACAAGCATTACAACACCTTCTTGAAATTGATGGATCTGCGACTTAATTATCCCTTGATTGCCTCCATGTCTTCACACACCAGGTTCAAAGTAATTAACCAGATCTATACATCGACAATTACTAAAAAAATATAATCTTTGATTAATACTATCTATAAAAAATAGTTTAATTGCAGATAATTACTATAAACTCTCAAAATATAACTGAAATGCTCAGCCGAAAGAAACAAAAAACGATTGCAATTTTACTTTCTAATTCTATTCACAACAACATGATTTAAGGAAAATGAGTAACAATTCCAAAGAACCCAGCATAACCTCTGGCCGGAGAAGATCATGAACCAACACCCAAACGTTTCTGATTTTCAATCCTATTACAACAAGCACGACTCAGTAATTGCATTAAGAGGCTACTAGCAATGGAGAAGGCGGAGAAGAAGCTCTTTCCAAACCAGGTCACAAAAAGCTCCTTCTCCGCCCACTGCTGGGAATGTAAAGGGATATGCACAAAAAGGAATCCCTTCAAATCTCAGATTAATAGACAGAAGCTAATACACAATCCTCTTTTCCCATATTTGTGCCTTGCAAAATCAAGAGATCTGAAAGATGAACATATTTAATATCATGAAACATCTGACTTCCTTTTTCTCTGACCTTCATTTCTAGGGAGGTTCTTGAATTTTGGAATCTGAGTAGTGACTATTGCCAACATTTGAGTTGAGGAAGAGGCAAACTACAGCGCAGTCATCAGTTTTTGCGAGAGGGTGCTTATATCTCCAAGCTCGAATTGCTGACTCCACAACAACTCGTGCCGCAGAAGATTTTGAGGCAGCTCCAACTATGTCTACCACTTCTTGATTGGAAAGAACATCCCACACCTGCCATATTTTAAAAATAGTACACACATTATTGACAAATCAAACTCTTTCCTTCATGCAACGTGAAGAATGTATATATAAATTTTATGTAGTGCTATAGAAATGAAATCTAATAACTTCTATGGAGTCATTACAATAAGTTAAAGATATTACCCCATCGGTCGCAAGTACAACAAACTCATCTTTCTCAGTGATACGATGGTAGAAAATGTCTGGGACAGCGATCAAGCCAAAATCTTTTAAGCAAAAATCTCCAAATGCACGAGCCATGGCAAGACCAGGGCAGTCACTATTGGGCATCCACACTCGAGTAACCTCAGGTTCATTTGGTAAAGCAAAAACTCTTCCTTTACAATACTTTATTCTTTCTGCTTCTCCTATAAGAAAATAAATAGATCATATTAAACATTCACAATCTCATTTTAATCAGCAGACAAAATTCTTCAAACCCAAGTATCACCATTTTTATTTGGATGTAATCACAAATTACCATTTGCACAAATACTAAGTTCCTCTGAGATTGTAATAGCGTACCTAATGAATATATCCTGCTTAAAGGCAGAATTAACAATGCTAATATTGGAAAGTCAAGACAATAAATCAAATAGGCAAATCAAATATCAAGTGCATGTATAATGTACATGTTTTAAACAAGCCAACTACGTATATTGGTGTTCAATTTAGATTATAAATACATTTCAACAGCCAGTAAAGTTCTCGTGAAGGTCTCAACTTACTAGATATTACTTGCTAGAGTTAAAACTGTATATGTGAAATTAAGATTTATACAATTCAAAATTCAAGATAAACTTAGTTCAGTAATTTGCTACTGTAATGGCAGCAAATGATTTAGTTCATTAGTTCCTCCAAATAAATTATTGACTTCAAAAATATGGAGAGGATATTACGAACTAAGATTTAAGCACTTGATAGCAGCACATCCTCAGAGTGCAAAAAATTAAACAAGAAGAGTGGAACTACTAATGGTTTTTCATTATAAAAAAATCATGAGAGACGTACTAGGGAGATTTGGCTTTAGATCTACAGTCAACTGAATTGCAATAAGTGATTCATCCTCATCTTTTGTACCTAGTACAATTCTCGAGTCCCCAAGATTCCCAATAATAAGGTTTTGCCCCTACATAAGATAGAATTATTATTTTTAGAATATAACGGGATATTAGCAGCCTAAAAATGAACTTCATGATGCAAAATCATCACCTGTTTAACAACTGTAGCTGCTGTTGCCCCACTGCAAAAGCAATCAATATGAGGATGAAGTTTGAGTTCTTTATCCATTACTTTAAAAGCCTTCAAGAATGCCTTTGTTAATGTTATCAATGATTCATAGGTACAGCTTTGACGCTCCCAATCGAAGGTTTTTGAATTCTCACTTATCAAATCAAATGGTGGAACCTCAGTCGTATTTTTCCTTTTATCCTGACTGCTGCCATTAACATCATCCTTACACGTAGCATCTAATCCCCACAGGGCACGTAGCTTTAAAGGAAGAGAATCACTCACTTTCTTAGCCACCAAATGACCATTTGGCCCATGGCCATCAAAGACACCACAAAAACTCGTGTCTTCTTTTGAACCAAAATTCTGTGAAACATAAAACACAATGAACTTTCTTGAGCACGAGACGTTTCTAAAGAAAAATGCATCAGCAATCATACATAGAAGAAGAAAACATGAGTAAAATAGTAAGAGAACCTAATAAACATCAGTAGTTATTTGACTTCCTGAAAGCGGTAGTAAAACATGTCAACACATGAAGATAATAAACAAGAATTTAATGTTTTCATATAGAGATAAACAGGGAAGGACGGGCACTCAAAGCCACACCTAGTCTATCATGGATTTGTTCGGAATATCTGAAGACAGGGAAATAAAGGTTTTCATCCAGCCCAGCTGAGAGAAAATTACATAAAATAAAACACAAGAATAATCCCTAAATTAGACAATTCTAACTATGTAAATCATATAAGGTCATAGAGTCCCAACAAACTGATTTCTTTTCTCTTGTCACATATATGCAAGGTCATGGAGTGCTTAAGGTGAAGAGTTCGAGAGTAACAACCAACAAAGATAATAAAAATAAATATTAACACTACCTGTAAGTAGGATGAAGCCGCGTAAAGTAAGCAACTAAGTTCTCTTTTACAAGACTCAGACGATTCAACAAAACTTAAAGGAGAAGAATCGAACCTCCCAAAAAATCATTGAATCTTGATTTACTCCTTTCCTCCCTTGCTTGGTGAAGAGGGAAGCAGAGTCTGTGGAGCCATTGAAACATATCCTGCCAGGAACACGACGAAGCGGCGTCTCCAATTTCGATTCCAAAGAGTTATAAGATGGGGAATCCCTTCCAATCACCTTCTTCCTAGAATTCCTCCATCGTAAAATGGCCTGTTCCTCATAAGTAGAAGCTAATTGAAAATATTTAATGGCATGAATGGAACAGGCAGTATCTGCAGAGAGGCAGCACCCCATGCCAAGGGCCCTGACGACGTTCAGAAAGCACTCCAGACTCACCAAACAGTCAGAGTCCCGTGCTTCCACCACGGAATCCATCGTTTCTTTTTTTTTTCCCTCTCTTTTCCAACTTTTGTTTTTCTGATCCTGCGTAAATCCACGAGAAGTACATGAAATCGATAGCAAACATTCAAACATTAACGAATAGAATAGAACGAGTCGACGGTTACCAGCTACAAAGGACGAAGTAAATCAGTTACGTCACAAAACCGGCTGAGAAAGAAGCAAATGAAAAATCTAAATCTAACATACTACAGGAATAAAAATCAAAGAGAAATTACAAAGGAAACACCAGAAAACAAGAAGGAAAAGCGAGATTGAAGACAGAAATGATAAGGACGATCAGAGAGACGAATATAAACCAGAACAAATCAAGCTCTTCAAAAATTATGAGCCATTGATAATTAACGAACTATGAAACGAATGAATTATCTTCATCCATCTCTCCCTGTCTAAGCCTCCCCGTCCTTCATATTTAATGGTTTCGAAGAAATATTTGTAGGATGACAGCTCGGTCATCACGGACATCCGGAACCACTAATTTCGGCACAAAAGTTGACTTGGACATGACTGTGGCCGGTGTTCTGTCATTTAGCGTTCCGCGTTTGGTTCGTGGCAATTTAAAATACTTTATCCACACCATGTGAATTAAAATTCAATTTTGGTTTTCGGTTTTGGGGCGCTTGGAGCGTAGATTTTTTCCGCTTTCATTAGTTTCGTTCAATTATTTCATGCTCATTCCTCAACTTGTTTCAGCTTTACTTATTCGTCTAAATAACCATAACAAACACTTTTCTAGTGCATGAAAAACCAAAACAAATCATGGATAATACCTCACTATCATCAACCACGAAACCAATCACTTAATTTCCAAAGAACCATCGAACTAATCAGATAATGATAAACGAAATAAACAAAACCATCAACTTGAAAGTAAAAAAGATGGATGAAAATCGCATAATTCAGCTACCAGCAAATCTAGAACCTCACAAGAAGGATTTATTACTTCCAAAGCACATAGATTCGGGAGGCGAGGTCTTGGACAAGCCACTCAGATCCCTCCGCAAGCCCCTCGCCAGTGCCCACATTAATCACCACAATTTATATTTTTATGTAACTTGTTTCCAGAAGCAGAAGCAAACACTTGTCTAGTTTCTCATCACTCTTGGCAGCCCTCTACTGCATCATGGTCAGCTCTATCTAACCCTTGCAAGCACTAGTTCCAGGCTAAATCAACAGTTTGAGCAGGGGGGTTCGTTAACTTGAACATATCAGGACGTACGAGAGGCGCGTGGTTTATGACTACTTTCTTTTCTTTTTTTCAGTCCTCTTCGGCCCCCACCCAATCCAATGATGGGTTCTCATATGGCATCGGGTCCACCTGGCAGTGCAGGGGGCAGCATGGTGATTGGGGGATATGGAAGCAACTCCGGTTGGGCCTGGGCATGAACATTTTAAGGACTATCTAGCAAACACTGGAAGGCGTTTACATAATCTTTTTTTTTTTGTGGATTTTAAGAATTAACAACATGACAATTCTTTCTGATTTCACCGGATGTTCCAGTGAGGACGTCGATGGTGGACAAGTTACTCATGACGCAGCGAACGCCGAAGAGCAAGTGTTGGGTCGCTAAAACACTATGAATAAGCATGTCTCCTTGTTTTTCGGTGTGGAACAAGGCCAAATCAGCATTCAGGGGTGGGAGTGGATGATATGCTGTCTCCTTTTATAATGTCAACCAATAGTGATAGTAGTAGATTCGTAAACATAATATTTTGCACAATATTTGCATTGCACACTATTTTCAAATTTTCTTCATATTTTTATTATTTTCAATTTAAAATGTTTTCAAACATCCGACAGTTTTATTTTTTAGATTTAGGTGAAGATGTTGATGCATGTGCGGATGTGTGACCCATAGAAAATACAGCATTACTAGATCCAATTTCTTGAATGTCATCATCATCGGATGTAAACGATTCAAATTGTGCGTAATGTGCATTCATATTGATGTAAATTAATAACGAAAAAATTGTAAATTGATACCGGTCGCAGATTACTCGATGATATCTTGTACGTGGTAATTGTTTGAATAATTATACAACTACGAGTCCTGCAAAATAAAAAAAATTAAGTAACAATACAAATTAACATTATCGATAACTTCACAAATTAATTTTACGCATACCTAGATGAGTAATTGATAGTTGTTGAATAACAATCAAATACACGAGAAAAATTCCTTAGTCAAGTGAAATTTAGAGTGTGAGAGCTTGAAAGAATTCGAAAAAAATCAGTAAAAATTTTCGAAACCCCTCCACCTCTTTTTATACTATCTGAAAATTTGGCCGTTGGATGATCCAACAGATCTATTTTGTTCCGTTGTATTCATCCAATGGCCAGAAAATTAAACCGTACGCCAGAGCTGCGGGAGGGGAGCGCCAGAGCTGGAGGCTAAGGGGGAACCAGGGGAGGGGGAGGATTTTCGGGCTCTCCAGGCTCGAAGCTCCCGAGCCCGGCTCGGCTCGGCTAGCTACAGTGGCGAGCGATCCAAGCGAGCCCACAAGCCGACTCGCTCGGATGCCGTCTCCAGATACAATAATAAATTTACATATTTATTTAACTCATATAACCTCATCACAAATATGATTTTTTTATAAATTTATAATATTTTAACCTTTTTATTATCATGTATTGATGAAATTTGTTAATTAAATAAATGAACATAGTTAAAGCTATCAAAAAAATGTGATGATAAGGTGTTTGTTTTAATTAAGATAAAATTCAAGATATTGATTGACGACTTTTAAAGTTTAAGGTGGTGTTGTAACTACTTCAATAGTTCATTGTGTAAATTGTTATTTACTTTTTTATTTAAATGACTTTTTTATATTATTTGTGATATTTGCACTAGATTTATTGATTTTTATATCAAAAAAATGTGATGATAAGATGTTTATTATAATTAAGATAAAGTTAAAGATATTTATTGACGACTTTTAAAGTTTAAGGTAGTGTTCCAACTACTCCAATAGTTCATTGTATAAATTGTTATTTGCCTTTTTATTTAAATGACTTTTTTTATATTATTTATGATATTTGCACTAGATTTATTGATTATGCATATTGATTGTAAGCTTATATATTTTGATTTAATGATAAATAGTTCTATATTTTGTTTATTGTTTTTTCATTTAATTATTTATGATAGCTATGTATTTTTCTTTCTTTATTACGTCTTATTGTTTTCAAGTTTATGTTTTTTATATCGATTATTTATTATTTTAGCTATGTATGATGCTTTATTCTTCATGTTAACATATTGTTATTTTAATTGCAAGATTAATTGAGGGTTTTGATTTTTTCCCCTCTAACACTAGACTATTTAAATGAGTTTTGTACCTTATTGGTTATCAATTCTATGATTAATGTTAGCAGTGCAATCGGTTCTATAGACTACGTAACAACACAGGCCTCGACATGAAAACATTTTGTCAACTGTAAGTATGTGTCATTTATGATTAAATGTTAAGTAGTTACTTAGGCAGGTAAGGATGGAATTTTGAGAGAATAGCAAAAAGATCATGCCATGAGTTGTTTGTTTTTGTTAAGTAATCATGATAAGACCAAGTAATTGATGTATAGTTGTGCATATTATCTCATTCTTAAAACAATGAATGCCGTTTGTTGGTGATCTTGTCATAAGGGAAATAGAAGTTAATGTTATAATATATATTGATCTTAATTTGCAAAAGAGCTTAAATGTTCGAAAAAAAATTGTTGTACATTCTAGGAAACAATACGAGTTTTGAGATGAGTGAAATTTTAAGAATATTATTTAATCGCATATGTTTATGTATTTATTATTTTAAGCCTCATGGATTTCAGACATGTATAAGTAGAGCTGACAATCGAGCCGGCTTGAGCCTGCCTAGCCAAACGAGTCAGCCTGTCGAGCCTATTCGAGCTGGCTCGGTCGAACTTTTTTCAAAAAAAATTGGCTCGAGCCGGCTCGCGAGCCTTGAGCCTAAACGAGTGAGCCGATCCGAGCCAGTCGAGCCTGTCGAGTCTAAACAAGTCGAGCCAAACGAGCCCAACATAAAAATTTTATTTTCGTATATTGAAGTTATATAACTTTCCGTATTATGTAATTTTAAATTTTGATGAAAAATTTATGTCTATTGTTTTCTTCAATCCAAAAAAAATTTACATAAAAACATTTGAATGTATCGCCTCAAATTGTGCCAAAGAAACACGAAAATAATAGCATCAAATCAATATCTCAAAGAAACTCGAAAACAATAACATGGAAACATCGAAACATCGAATCAATAGCATTCAACATATATACCATCCGATTTAAAATCAATTCGTGAAAGAGTTAACAATTAATATCATGCATTGTACGAATTGAAATATAAACACCGAAATCATTCATTGTGCCAAATAAAAAGTAAAATAAGTTACAAAAAAGTCTTCCAATTGTTCGAAAAGATTACAGAAGAACAAACCTACTTCACAGGGGGATCGTCCGATGGAGATGGAGCAGTTGTGGGTGTGGCCTCCGCCTCCGGCGAGTGGGTAAAAATTCTAGTCCAGTGTCGGTTTTGTGCCTCGTCGAACCACCGATCCAATGTTGAGATGCGGGCATCCATCGTGTCAAGTCGTCGGTGGACTCTCTCAAATGAATTCTCCAAAAATTCCTGGTGGTCGTGCAAAAATGCCTCGATCCAACGGGTTGTTGATTGACGAAGACGACTAGCTGCTTCAGCTTGTTATTCTTGGTTTTGCTCAGCGCCCTCGTGCTGGAGTGACTGTGATGTCGAACCCGGATGATAGGCCTTGAAGATCCACTCGCCATCACTGTTTTCCACAATACTCATCCTCGCAAGGGTAGATTTGATATATGTGTCGACTCTCCTAACCGGGAGAAGTTTCTCGGAAGAAGGAAAGTTGACACCGTGTTGGTGAAAAATTTTCGTCAACAAAAGGTTGAACGACATTGACTTGGACGAGTTTTCAAAAAGATCAATCATCCTTTTTAAAATTACATAACCAATGTTAAAGTTGGTTCGAGTGAAAATGTGGTAAAGAACGTGCAAATTCATACCACTCACGTAATTCCTATGACCATCCCTAGGTAGGAGGTTGTAGGAGATCATGTGGTGGACAAGACGAGCCGTGACGTTCAAGTCATTGACTTTTGGTTTAGAGGGAATGTGAGTGTCGAGATTTTTCACAACAGAGTGGAGAAACTGAGTGTATTCACTCGTTTCGTCACAAGGCTTGTAATAGCGAGATGCTCTCTTGTTGCCTATGCAATTCACATATCGTTGAGCTTACGAGACGTGATAGTTATTCGTTCTCCGTACACATAACTAGACACTTGTAAAGGGTTTGGTGAAAACGAAAAATTGGCATAAAACATGCGAATTGAAGTTTCGTAATATGGTCCCCATAATTGAAACAGCTTAGACAAACAAACACGATCGAATAACTCGTGAATCGGTAGGTTACAGATGAAATTCAGTTAGAAAACATAGCTTTGAATAATAGACATGCATTGAAAATCAGATAAAATTTTTTGTTGACATTCTAAATCAAGTTACAAATTAGAATCGAAGAAGGGCCTTACAATAGGGTCCTCTGGAATCGAAACGGAGGAAACCTTGGATTTTTTGGACAATTTGCACTTTTTTGTACGCAATGTCGATATCATTGCAAACGAATAGGTAAAATGGAGGAGGAGAAGTGATAGTTACCTCTACACTTGACGATTCGGCACAGACAAGGGCAAAAACACGAAGAAATTGAAGTGGGGCATCGGAAGTCGTCGAAAACCGTCGGAAAAATGTGATTTTAGGGCACCGGTCTGAATTTAATGGGGCCCGCGGTCAACATCTAATTACGATGCAGTCGACACCTTGAACTGACTGTCGATAACTTCATATGCAGTCGACACTATAAAACGCTATGTATTAATTTGCGGTCGACCCTTTAGTATGCGGCCGATACCATAAAACGCTCTGTATTAATCTGCGGTCGACCATTTAGTATGCGGTCGACACCATAAAACGCTCTGGAATGAGCTGCGGTCGACACCTTAGTATGCAGTCGACACCATAAAACGCTCTGTATTAATCTGTGGTCGACCCTTTATTATGCGGTCGACACCATAAAACGCTCTGAAATGAGCTGCGGTCGACACCTTAGTATGCGGTCGACACCATAAAACGCTATGTATTAATCTGCAGTCGACCCTTTAGTATGCGATCAACACCATAAAACGATCTGGAATGAGCTGCGGTCGACACCTTGGTATACGGTCGACACCTCCAACGTCCTGGCGAAGGTGCGGCCAGAACCTTTGTATATATGCGATTGACATTGTATTCATCTGGTCGACACCAAATGGATCTGCGGTCGACACCATGTAGCTATGCGGTCGACACTATGTATCAATGCGGTCAACACTTACTCTTATTTAAGGAAAATGACATTCTCGTTGAAGAATGGAAAGTTACTTACATTAGAATTGTCGACATTAGCATTGATTACAATTGTTAACGTTTACAAGAAATCACACATTAACATGCGTACAAGAAATTCCAAGTTCCAAGTTCTTGAACTTGGACCTTCTAATGTATAATGTCGCAGCTAGTCTTCAAATTCCAAGTTCTTGAACTCCTCTGCAAGTGCGTCATCTCGTTGTTGGTCCCTCGCGACTACGTCGCTCCAGTCCTTCATGCAAATGAGTGCTTCCACAAGCTCTGGTGCCAGACTTCCCCGTCGATCCTCGTACATGCGTCCACCTGCAATAAAAGCTGATTCCGAAGCTACAGTTGAGACAGACGGTGTTAGTAAATCCCGTGTCATGTTCGAGAGCATGAGATATATGGCTGCGTTGGATTTGCACCAACCCAATATGTCGAATGCCTCGTCTCGAGAAATTTGAACTCGAGACTCCAAATACACGTCGAGTTCACTCTTATCGAAAGCATATGAATGCACATCGCTTTCTAGTTGGGTGTCAATGCCATCTATAGCATTTAGTTGTCTTCTGAAACCAGAACTACCACCCGACGTCGATGCCACATTGGACGAAGTATGAGTTCGTCCACCAAAAAATCTAGCTTGGTAAGTACCAAACAAAGTAGCAAAGTCGCTACGCAATGTGTTTGGACTGCATACGGGGGTGAAACCTAGATTCTCCGAAATTTTATCAAGCATCAACTTCGTGCCCTTGATTTTATATTTCGGATGCATAATACTAGCAAATGAAAAAATAGAAGGTACTTGAAGCCAATATTTATGAAATTTAAATTCCATTAAAGTTACGATTTCGTTAAATGCATTAATTTCTTTATGTCTTTCAAAAGTAGAAGTCAATCTTACGAACCACGGAAGCACAAGATGCATAGTCGGATAATAAATTCCCGAGCATTCTTTGGTAGCTTCAAAAAATGGTTGCAAAAATTCGAGAAATAGATTAGCCATATCACAACTACAAATATCCAAAGTAAAACATTGTGTCTTTTGACTAATAAAATCACAAATGACGTTCCAATATGGTCTAGTATTTTCTAACATTAGATATGTTGAGTTCCACCGATTGAAACATCAGTTTTTAGTTTTCTAGGTTTGAGGTTAGCCGCTTTACAAAATTCTCGATACTCTTGTTGTCGGGCGTTTGACGAAGAAATAAATGAAATTGCACCTCTAATTACATCAATATGCGGTGATACAAATTGCATGTCATCTTTAACAATCACATTTAAAATATGACAAACACACCGCATATGAAAAAAGGAAGACTGAGTACTATCGAAGTGAAAATATTTTTTAAATTGATTAACATAAACATCATTAGCGGAAGCATTATCTAACGTAATACTAAAAATTCTATCTCTTATATTGTATTCTTGTAGAATACCAACAATGTATCGATAAATTGTGATACCACTATGAGGGTATCCACAACTCCGAAAACCTAAAATGCGTTTACTAAGTTGTCAATTCGCATCAATGAAATGCAAAGTCACAGCAATATAGCCGAGTGCATTGGGTGCACTCCACAAATCAGAAGAAATACATATTGACATCGTGAGCGCATTCGAAAATAAAAGAAGCAAGTCATTTTTCATTTTATCATACAATTTTATTATGTCGCCTCGCAAGGTACTGCGAAGAATTCGCTTAAATCTTGGATTAATGTATTATTGTACAAATGTTACGGTTCCATCGTGATCAAACATTGAGAGAGGTAACTCTCGTTGTGCAACATATTTTGCAACATCTTCTCGCATTCTATCATGCGAATAAACAAAATTTCCGGTATCAATAGTGTTTAATTGCAATTACATACGATCTTTTGAGTGCAAGTGCTCGTGATATTTTTTGTAATGTCGATTCATTGTGCTAGTAGTGCATTCATAAGCATAATGCTTGACACAATAATTGCAATGTGCCCTATTTTCTATTTTCGTTCCTACGATCACTTCTACGATTTCAAAATATTTCCATACTTTCGATGTTTTTGATTGGCTCGAGAGGCAGACGTGGATGTTTATGCAAATGTGTGTCAATCCGACGAAAAATGCCGGATTCATAGGTGCAACTTCTTGCATCTCATCGTCGGAAGACGAAAATGTTTAAAATTCTACGTATTTCGGCGGTGAATCCATAACAAACAATGAAGTATTTTAAAAAAAAAATTCTACTTTCATACCGTTCACCGATTTGTTGATGATTGTTAATGAAAACGTAGAACGATCAACAACTAGAAGACTTTTGAGCGCGATGACTTTATATCGATTTGCACAGAGAGTTTCGGGTACGAAATTTTCGACTAACTCCTACAATTTATAGAATTCTCTCATAACAGCTACTTCCGGTCGACCTGCAGTATCTCCAAGGTCGACCAGATGTTATCGTTGAATATGAAAATTCTAACCATTACATTATATCGGTCAACTCTTTTTACAACGTCGGTTGACACTTTGTCGTCTGCCGGTCAATTAAGTGTCGACCACTGTTACACTAATTGTTGACCGCTGTTACACTATTGCGAGCCGGATCGATTGGCTCGGTGTTGCCGAGCCCACTAGCCAGCTTGAGCGAGCCGACATGCCAGCTATCAGTTTTCTCAAATGTTCTTAAGAGCATCAAAAGTTCATCTATGAGTCAAAAGTTGATAAATAGTTATCCAATAAGTTTATGCATTTCCGCACGTTCAAAATTTATCGAATATAAGAACAGATGATCATTGAGAATTTAAAGTTCACCACGAGCACTAACCTACTAGTGTAAAGACTTGTCAAGAAATAAAACTATGATTAAAAAATATCTTCAACTTCAACTCAACTGCTTGAGCTGCAGTCGTCAGTAATTCAAGAAAGTATTTATATCTCAAGGCAAAAAAAAAAATCAAAATCTGCAAACAGATAAGCTAAGTTCATGGCAGGAATTTCATTTTTATTTAATTGATCCATTGGAGATAGAAGCAACAGTACAAATACCGGCGGACGTGGCGAATAGAATATCTTTGAAGCATGCCTCATGCTTCGAGTTTGTATGGAAATCTACCTGCAGTGTTTCCCATACCTTCTTCTTAGGATTCAACACTTCGTCAGGCTCCCCTTCAAACCCAGTAAATGTAATTCTTTCCCCTACTTTAGCAGTTTTGGGTGGTTCAACCAACTCGACCTGAAAATGGACTGATTTTCAGAAAATTTCTCTTTGATAAGATATAATGCATCCAGAACTCCATCCATATCTAAGAATCCACAACTAAACATAAATTTGTTGCATTTAGTTGATGCCCATGCATCAGAATAAACACAAATCGACAGAGTGACTGAAAGGACAGTTGAGAGCCTCCTCATGGATATCAGCTCAAAGCACTTATCTAGTAAAGTGGCCATATATTGAGAAAAGCAATGCTCTCAATATTAAACTGACCACGCCATCTTAGCTTTTTGGGATTTCCATGCAACTTCTACCCAGTTAGCTAAAACGATGCAATACAAGCTCAATCGAGACTAGTATTTACTATTCAACTATTATTAGTATTTCATACTTTGTCCATTTCATAGTGGGGTCTTTCATTAAACCTTAAAACTTATTAATATCAAGGAGATATTTCCCTATTTTTCCTTACAACTTCTGCACCATAAAAAGCTTAGACTTTCCAATTGGGGGAGAACTAGGGGTGGGCCTGATCGGCTCCAGTTCTGAACTGGCTCATGTGGTTATGGTTCCGAAAAAAATTGGATCCGGAATTATAAAATTAAAACCATGAACCAGCCTGACTGCCCGTTCAAATTTACTTACAGTTAACAAATATATAACTTTAAATATTTTTTACTGTATTGGTTCGGATTTCAGATTTTGGGCCAGTTTCGAGTTTGGACTGATTTTTTACTGGTATTTTCCAGGCTTCTGACCAAATTTTAACTGGGTTAGGCTCAAAATTTTGCTCCTCGGCCAGATCAGTTTTCACGATTTTTTACCCCAAAAACTGTGAACCACGGTTTTGAACCATATAAAACAGCGACCTATATTTTTTAAGGCAAAACAGGTCTGGACAGCCCCGAACCAACCGGTTTGGCCCTCGGGTGCCGGCCGGTTTTGCCCACTCTTAACAACAAGATATTAAGCTTAAATTTTTTCCAACATATGGAGATTATACTAAAGGAAAAATGATATACCTTGGTGTAGTCACTGTTGGAAGCCGCAAGAACCATTGCTTGTGATTTAATACCTCGCATGGTTGCTGGCTTCAGGTTGCAAAGAACACAGACCTTCCGATTCTGTCAAAAACACGTATCTTGAGAGCTTGGACTGAATAATGCTTCAAATTGAAACGCCATATTGCAACATTGTTGTATAGCAATGGCAGATTTATACACGAACCTGCATTTCTTCAAGAGGTATGAATTTGACAAGTCCACTGACAACAATTCGAGGGCATTCATCACCCACATCGATCTCTTCCACATAAAGTGAGTCAGCATCAGGATGCTTCTGAGCTTTAGTGATGAGGCCAACACGAATATCCAATCTACTGACAGACATTTCTGGTTCAACAGCAGTTTTAGATTTGGAAGCAGTAGCCAGTTTGGTTGGTGGTTGCTTTTTCCCCGCACCATCTATCACATACATTGACAGCCAATGAGAAATAAATGTAATATGGAAGATGGTTAAACTAAGAGAACGCACATGACATGATAAAATTAACTACAGAAGGCAACACGTTCAAAAGGTTATCGTATGGACAATGAAAAAAGTATATTCCAAGTAACATTTGCGCATTACACTCCAAGAAGCCCAAATATAATTAAAATAGGAGCATGATCCTCCAATAATCATTGGGTAGAGCCAAAAGCCCAAATTATCACTTTAAGGGACTAAAATGTAGACACGGGTCTACCCTAATCATCTTTCTTGGCTGTAAAATTTTGAAGTTGTTACTGGCTTTGGCACTCATGATCCATGTTCGAGGAATCAGTATTGAAGTTGATGGAATATAGACAACCAGATATCATCGTCTGATTTTCTATTGTTATAATGGAACTTACTACTAACCAAATAACCAAGAACCAAAATGTTTTTCAATAAAACAAGCAGCGGTGGTCTTCATGATTATTTTTTCATTTCTAAGAACATAGTGAGAGAAAAGAAAAACATAGGAGATTGGATTGAAAAAAACCTGTAACTTTAGTTTTCTTCAGTTTCTCAGCAAGCTTCCCCGCTTCAGCTTCTGCTCTCACAATCCTTTCAGCTTGACTTCCTAGTTTTCTTCAGTTTCTCAGCAAGCTTCCCCGCTTCAGCTTCTGCTCTCACAATCCTTTCAGCTTGACTTCCAGCAAACTTCTCCCTATAAAATTCCACCTCTTCGTCTTTCTGGAAAAAGAAAAAAAAAAGACAAGTTAGTAACCACGACATAAAAAAAGGTTTGTATTTCCCAAATTTACATTGAGAATAAGATAAAAAAATAGAGAAGAGGCATACCATTTCCTTGAACAATGGCTCCGGAGTGCCTATTTTGTGACCAGAAGGCAAGATTTCCCAAGGCCTTTTTGCATTAGCAAAGTTTCCATTTTCATCACAAAGTGAAAATTGTTTCTCGGGAGACAAATTAAGCTGCTTAAATACCTACAATGATCGATAAAAAAAGTAAAAGAAAAAAACTAGCCCCAAATAACCAAGAATATAAAACAGAACAGGAGAGTTGGCATGCCTAAGCTTACAGACAACACCCTACCTCACGAGAGAAAGAAGGCATGAAAGGTTCTAATAAACATGCAAGAATATAGACTATCCCAGCTGAAGTTCTCATCACTATGGAGCACGAAGTTTCATCTTCCTTGTAAAGTTTCCAAAATTGGCTAGCCTAAAAAAGTGACAAGCAATGGTCCTGAATCAGCTTCCAACCATCATCCAATAATGAAGACATAGTAACAACCAGCCTTACTTGCAGGTAAGTATTACCCTCGCTAGAAATGGCCATTGCAGCTTTTAGTCCCTGTTTCAGTTTGACCTAGCGAATATGACAGAAAAATTGATCAAGATGATACTAAAATAAAACAAAATGGATAACATTAAAGTTGACCTGTGTCTTACAGATAACAAGCAGTCAAACAAAAAAATTACCTTCTCCATGGACTCAACGTATTGGTCCACATATTTTCCAACTTTTTCAGCGAAGTTCCCAGTTAGGTCATGCAACTTCACATCAGAAACATCCGGAATAATGGAATTATAACCCTGACCTGCAACAGGAAGATTGGAATACACAGCTGATCCTAAGAAAAGAGAACTTAAATTTAACATTACACCTACGCCAAGAAGATTCTTACTTTCCAACAATGGATGAAACACATATGATATAAGACAAGTGCAAATATGCGGTAAATTCCTTGAGTACACAGAAAATTTTGAGAACAATAGTTGAACTTTTGAGATTTAAATCTAAACTTAAATACTTCATCTCTGACAACAAGAAAATCATTTTCAAACGATTTGAATAGGAATATTGAGTCCCCACCTGTAGGTTTTGCAATAAAACTCAAAACTCGGTTGATAAAGTTGCCCAAATTATTCAGCAACTCGCCATTTAATTTAGTTTGCAAGTCCGCCCATGTAAACAAGGTGTCTGAGACCTATAAATTGGAGATCTTTCAAGTTAGTGGTGACACCGTTATTAGTAGTGACATAGTAAAAAATTATCAGGCACCTCAATAGGTTTACCTCTGGCCTATTAGTTAATAAGTAATATCTCCATACTTCAACAGGGATACTTGTATCTCTAGCATCATTGCCAAAAACCCCTATGCCCTTACTTTTAGAGAACTTTCCTGTAAAAAAACCATATAAAACTAACTAAAGAAACAATAAAAAGAGAGATGTAGTTTTAAATCAAATATGTTATTGCATTGAAAAATAAAACATCAATTTAACTTGCCTGATTCGTAGTTCAAATATTCAGTGACACTGATAGTTTTCATCAGAGTCCATTTTTCACTTGTCCCAAGAAGAGTGGAAGGAAACATCACCTGAATTATATATTTGATCTTAATATGATTGTATTTGCAAAACTACAAGCTAGAAAACAATAAGTCAATCATCCTTTTCATGAAAAACCTAGCCAAGAGTTGGCATTGCCAGCATCTTACTGCGACAGTCATTCATGCATGAAATTGCGCTAATACATTTAGATACATGGTGACTAAGAGAAAAGTAAGTCATCAAGTCTAAATTTTTGCCTGTATCTGTTAAGTCTCTGATAACGTTTACTTATTTATAGTAGAAGAAGAAGAAAGGAAAAACAACATGCTACAGCCGAACATGAGGCCAGAGCATGCTGTGAAGGAAACTGTATGTGGCAGTTAGCAAGGCAGTTAGTAAGGAACTCAGTTAAGAGGAAGTTAACAACTGCTGATTGTTATACAACAAGGAAATTGTAGGTTGATATCCGACTCATGAAGTCAAGGGTGTGCATATGAAAGTGTATTTTCCATTCATGTAAATCTACACAGAGGCTAATGCTCAAAGCAGAGATTAGAATTCAACTCTGACCTTATCATAGTTATGGAAATTAAGCAAAAGACAAAACAAGGATTTATTACTATCCAAAATTAGGAATTGAAAGGCAATCCTTACAGTGTGGAATGGCACATTATCCTTTCCCATAAACTGATAAAGCTCTACATTTTCTGGATTCTTCCACCACATCTCCCATTCTTGAGTGTAGCATGAAGTGATTGATACATATCCAATAGGTGCATCAAACCAGACATAAAAAACCTAATAAATCATAGAAGTTAGCTACTTTCCAAAACATTTATCAGCATCTGAATCGCTTTCATGATTTTCCAAACCTTGTCCTTGAATTTCTCAAGTGGAACAGGAACGCCCCACTTCAAATCCCTAGTTATACATCGATGTTTGAGACCTTCTTTACGCCAAGCATTTGTTGTTTGAATGGCATTTTGACTCCAAGATCCAGCCACTGATGTTTTGTCGATATATTCATTCAATTTCTCTTTCAATTGAGGTAGATCAAGAAACAAGTGATCTGTTTCACGACTATGAGGAGTGGTTCTGCAAACCTGTTTGCAGATCCAGTAGTTGAAAATTTAAATGCTGAACAGCACAACATTAAATAGTTCAATATTTAGAGACAAGGGTAGACCAAATCATATAAGCTACCTGAAGAAATAAAATAAGTTGAAGGTCTCTCTCAATATCAAGTGTTAGCTGCTAGAAATGTTAATGAGAAGAAATTTTTTTTTTTATAATGAGTTCATCACTCATCAAGCTCAATGTTCCATTTGCATTTTTGAAAAACAAAACAAACTAAGAGACAAATAAAAATGAAGTTGTTTCATAGACTAAAATAGAGACATGACCATGTGTCAAGCCACGAAAGTATGTTGCCATCAATAGTTAATGTCGGCAATTTAATAGGTCTTCAAGAACAATAAAAAAAGCTTAGACATTAGACGGTAATAGCTACACGAGAGAGTAAAAATCAACAACCTTTTATAATAAAGAAAATTTTACTTAAGTGTAGTAAAATAGACAAAAATGCAATTTTTACCATCACATTTCTTAGTAAAATTATGAAAGAAACTAACATGAAGTTCTCAATTGAAAAAAAACAGAGAAAATTTGGTTTTTGTTATACCTTGCACCTTGGATCTATGAGTTCTGTTGGATCAAAGAGCTTTCCACATTTTTCACACTGATCGCCTCTTGCAGAGTCATACTCACAACCCGGAGTGGGGCAGGTGCCTTCCACAAGACGATCAGCTAAGAACTTTTTGCATTTATCACAGTACAGCTGAATCATGATAAAGTTTACGCATAATGAGTTTTGAGAAATTTTGTTTGGCAGATATTCTCATTTTAACAAAAATAAATAAAAGATAAATCTGACCAATAACACCCAACAAATGTGATCAACTTAAAGATGCTTCCAACGTACCTGATTCATAGTCTTCTCAATTAACCAGTTGTTCTTCAATAGATCCTTAAAAATTGCCTGGCAAATTTCAGTCTGCTGTGGGGATGAGGTTCTACCGAATTCATCAAAGCCTATATCAAACCATTCGTAAACTTTCCTATGAATTGCATGGTACCTACAAATGACCCACAAATTGAATGTCGGGGGATACCCTGCTCAGATAAGTGATCAGAAAAAGACCAATAGACAGTTTATGACCAATTAATTTGAAGATAATCTGATCTGCAAATACACAGAAACAAATAGAGGCACAAACAACATTTCAAAATGAAAAAGGAAATATTACTTGTCACAGATTTCTTTAGGCGTACAGTTCTCTTCCATGGCTTTGGTCTCTGTTGCCGTACCGTACTCATCTGTTCCACATATGTATATGGCATTGTAACCTCTGAGACGGCAGTATCTAGCAAAAACATCGGCGCTAAGAACACCTGCTCCCAATTGCAGAAACGGAAAAAACAATCAAACTACGCTATCAAGTCCAAGGCTATGTGAAGAAAAGGAAAGGAAAGGACAGTAGAAAAGAAATTAAACTCTTTTAACATTGTAAGATACAAATAACACCTAGTTGACGCTCAAAATTCAGGAACAAAATAAGACCAAACAAATAATAAACTTGCTACACATAGTCTCACTAATCCAAGCCAGAAACGTCTAAATTATATTTTCAGCGACTAAATTTAATCCAAAAGATTATTTAGCTCTTCAATCCAAGATGTGAAACGCAGAAAATTTAGTTTGGAACCTCAGCACCAAAAAAAGGGAGAGAGCATTATCCAAGCATACTCAAGCATCCACGGTCAAGTCAGCTAGAAAAAGAACGAAACGTATTACATCCAATGATGTTGCCGAGATGAGGAACGTTGTTGACATAGGGCAAGGCACTGGTGATTAGGATATTCCTCTTCCCTGGAATCGGAAGCTTGACTGCCTTCCTCTGATTCTCCACGCCTTCAATTGTAACATCCCCCATTTCCTACCTCTCGTAACAGCACGCAAAACCGTCTCTACAAGAGAAATTTTCTGCAAAATCAAAAGAGAGGACGTGAAATACCACGGTGATTGTCTAACGAAATAAAACCCTAAACAACATGACTTTTTGCAATATTTTCAGTTTCAGCAAAGTAGAGCGAGTATGATACAACCTTTCAGGTCACTTTAAAACCAGCAATGAAAAACAATAATTCTCAGCTCAAGAAGGTAACTGCACCGAAATAGAAGGCGATGGTGATGAATGCAACGGAGTCGGCTCGAGTGAGAGATGATTAACGGCGAGAAACAAGAGCGCAGAGGAGGTAGGTTTTACGAGAGAGAGAGAGCAGGGCAAGGAGGCTGTTTCTCAAAAACAGGGCAAGGTTATCTTTCGTTAAAACCGAAGCCAATAAAATAGCAAATAGCAATTGGCAATAGAGAAATGCAAATATTAGTCAGCTTCCAATAGGTTGTGGTCAGCAAGTCAGAAATGAAAAGTATCAGTGGTTCCTTTATTCATGAAAAATACAAGCGGAAAGAAAGTACAAGGAAGCTCATGGCCAGTTTCCATTTTCAGACCTCCAAGCTTTGATACATTTTTACAAGCTTCATTTTCACTACATAACACAGAAAATGTTTATTTCAATCGACACGAGTAACAAGAACAGCGCTTTCACATTCTGTTCGCAGAAATCGAGAGTTGCTTCAGCGCATTGGTGATCTCGTCGGCGCTCGCTTGGCCGTCGATGACCATCACAAGCGGGCTCTCCTCCGGCACGATATCGTCTCTCAAGTAGCTCCCAGAGGTTCTCAGAAGCTCCTCTGAAGTTTTCCCCACCACTCCTTTCATGATTATGGTCTTGTGAGTTCCCGATATCATTTCTTCGTAGTCGGTGTCTCCTCCTTCTCCGAGAAACACGAACATGTTCGACACGTTCAATCTCCATCTCACAAACAGGTATCTGATCACCAAATCAACGACAACTTTTAATAGAAAAGTATTTGATGAATGAATTTGGGCTATCTGGAGGAAATTTGTTTTAAGCCTGACCTGAGCGCCTGTGCTCGAGACGCAAGGAGAGGAATAACTTGCACTCTCGTTGAGTTTCTGCAGTACATTGGATGGCAACGTAGGCCCCGCATACGGAGCTTTTGCCTCAGATCATCCACTTTCGTCGCCTGCAAAACGAGAATCATCTCGAGAAAAGCTCATTCAATTCTTGCAAAATTCTGCTAATATTTTTTTACCTTGTCAGGGTCATTAATCAAGTACGAGATGCAGTGAGCGTTGCTTGATTTCCCGTCCTCTTCGATCGAACTTGAAGACGGGCTGGCATTCAACAACTTCCAAATGGTTTTCTTCAGACCATCGCATCCCCACCTGTAGTCAATATGGGAAGCGTAATCTGGATCAGGGTAAAGCTTTCCTTCTTCATCAGTGTATGTTCCTGGGTAGTATACTTCACTTCCACTGCTGCAAATTAAAGAGTCAAATTCACTAAGCTGGATTCTCCCTGCTCTTAAGAACTCTGCAGTCTCAGAGATCGACATGGCTGTGGATAAAGCAAAGCCCGAAACTCTTGCAACTTGAGAGTCTAGCCGTATGGCCTTGATTATCTCCTGAATTATATGTATCATCTTCTTTTCAGGATTCCCATGGCTGTCGTAACAATCAAGTGCAATCACAATCAATCGTCTTCTCCTCCTCAGAATCGGATATTTGCTCGGAGTCTTATTCGCTCCATCCGTTTCTACAAGTTGAGAATTCGGCCTCTTCATCTTGCTCAGAACCCGTTTCACCTGGTCCTGCAACTCGGGCCCATCTGATGTGGACGTGATATCGATTGATGAACTGAGAGAAGATCTTTCCCCGTCAACTGAGAGCCGTAATGACATGTCTTGGACGTCTTTGAGTGAATCGTTGAGAGATTCTTCGACGGCAATCTCGTCCCCTGGGATGTCGGTTTGCCACTGAGGATGCCTCATCCGACAGGCAGCTACACGGGTCAAGTATGTTCGGCAATGCTCAGGCCACGAGAAGAGGTGAATGTTTTTCAAACCATTTTTCCTACAGTCCTGCCACAAGTTCTTCTCTGATAGCAACTTCAATAGAGCTGCAGCTATTTCTTGCTGATCATGAGGGTCGACCAGGAGACCATTGTTCAAGGCCTATAAATCACAATGCCAAGTTTCTCCATTTCAAACTCAATAATATTTCTATGTATTTGGTAGGAAATGAACATTGACAAGATAAATTACTCTGTGAATATCGACAGGTCCACCATTTTTTGTTGCTACCATTGGAAGGCCATGTGCAGCTGCCTGTATTAGCAGCAAAAACAAACACCTGTCAACGTGGTGTGCATGAAATCAACACAAACACAAGGGAGATGAATAGGTTAAAACTAACCTCAATCAGCGTAAGTCCAAAGGGCTCTACCAATGCTGGGTTTATGAAAACTCCCTGCCAAAAATCTGACAATTAGATCATTCTTCATTGCAGTGCGTAGAACGCTAATGCTCGAAAGGGTTACTAGCAAAAGAACCTTTGTTTTAGCAGCAAGTCGGTATATGTCCGGAACGTCAGCTTGCTTATGATGCTTCGGATAGGCTACTTGGCCATAGAGGTCATATTTATCGATCATTTTCAGCACCGTAGTGAGCACGCTTGCATTTCCGCCCGACATCTCTTCTATGTCATCCCTATTCCCCATGATCAGGGTCTATTCAAAGTATCTTAGTTATGATTCAAAACTTAAAACGGTAAACATATACAAAAATGACCAAAACTTTCTTACCAGGTTAGCCAGCTCTCTCAATGGACGACATTCTCCAAAGGCTTTCAAGAGCGTGGTTATGTTCTTTTTCGGGTCTGGCCGTGATAAGGCCAAAATCATCGGCTTGTGAGGATTCGTGAGGAATCGCATCAACTAAAGGTAAAATTCAATAAATGTGACTCTGAGAAGCATGTGAGAAACGTAACATCAATCTTAAAAAGAAGTTCCAAGGAAAAAAATATACTCACTTCTGACCATATTGGAGGAATTGCTTTCGGAGAAGACCCGTCCACAAGCTGTGTGAGCTCACCATCAGCATCCGGGGCGTCTTCTTGAACCTCGACATTGCTGAAGTCCATACCCGGAGGAATAACCTGAGTGTAAGTTGGGTCAAACTTTTTGCCTTTTTTCTCTCTTTGATGTGAAGTTTTTCTCCTTTTCGAAATCAAAAGGGAAAATCATACAAATTCTGAACTTTATCTTGTTCATTGAATCGAGATATGTTTATATCGGATCGAGAAAATGGTAGAACGAGGAAAAAAACTTACCACCATTCTAGGCATGTATCTGCCATGGCAATTGACTCCTCGCCTAGCACGAGCCCGCAAAACTTTCTCTAGTTTCACGTCAAACCCATCATAAAGTCCCCATTGCTCTTCTATTTCCTGCTTAGTACTTGTAATTACAACTTCAGCAGCATCAAGAGAAAGCTCTTCAGCTTCGATCCTCCTCATAATCTTATACGTCGAATTTATATCTTCCTTCGATTGGCGGCCCTGCTTCAGAAGCTGCTCGAGCTTGTTCCTCCCTAGTGAATGTCCGGTCAAAAGCATGGGGACGTTCAAAGCACCCGAAAGAAGAGCAGCGCTATCCCCTGCATCAGCATAATGGCCATGGATGACATAAGGCCAAACAGGGTGACCTCCACCAATTTGTTCTCCTAATGCTTTGGACATGTTAAGAACATGTGACAGAGCTCCATCTACGAACTCTTGAATGTGAGGCCAAAGCAACTCTTTTCGCAGATATTTGTCGCGCGGGCCGAAAGGAATTCTTATTATATATGCTCCACTGCTCTCCCCCACATCGCCATCTTCCTCGCCAGAGCCTGCAGTGAGCATCTCGGTCGGTTCGCCATAGCTCCAGTCGACCTCCGGCGACAATATTTGTCGTGTAAAAAGATCGACCCTGTAAACGCCGGGCATTCTCGCAAGTGCACGAGATAGCTCCACCACATATTTCACCTGAAAAACACGATCTTAAAACCATAGAACGTCCTAGTAAAATGAGATAAAATTGAATTGTGAAGCAACTCAGAACCTGTCCGCCAGTGTCAGAATCGCGTCCAAGCTCCATATTTTCGCCTCGAACTAGACCATGTAAACTGGACATTAAAGTACAGCTTTATGTAAGTAAACACCCGAAAAAACTGCAGAGATGAAGATCAGATCACCTAATGAGGATGATATAAAGTTTCTTCTCCTTTTTATCATCTGACCAAACTTCCAAGTTGGATATATTTCGCTGAAAACGTTTCTTCGGGGTCTCACTCTGCACGAGCTCTCCTAAGTTGTCCCCTTTTTCCCCTTCCGACAAGTCCTCTGACATGTCTTCTGTTGCGTCTTTGCGGCCTTGCTCCCGTTCCCATCTCCGATTTGCCAATCTTTGAAGCTGCTCCCACTCCAACTGTATGAAACATCAAAATTTTGCATGTCAATTCGAAACCATTACTTTTTCTTTTTGGAAAATCAATTTCTTCAAAGCTTTACTGCACTAAAGCCATGAAAAATGTTTCATTCTTTGCTAAATGCGTAGAACTAAAGACTCAGCTCAATCCAGAGAAGACATCCGTTCCAGCCAAAAGTACAAATATCTAGATCAATTTTTGATTTGTCAAATTTTCAATTGGTGTATCAAAATCCATTTAGAGATGAATGATCTGCCAGAGCTCATTGTCTGTAAAAAAGAATTGGTAATGAAAGAAAAGAATGGCAAGAAGAACCTGTTTCTTCTTTCTTGCGAGGTGCCAAATTCGCCAGCACATGTTCTCGAGGCGAGAACTACGCTCGCGGGTGTTGCGAGTAGCAACGACTTTGATCCATGTTCGATGCAAATCAGATTCATCCACGCTCGTCACCACCTCTTCCACAAAGTACTTGGTCGGATTAAAATGGCCTCCCTCTCTCACGTTCACTGCCGCCGGTTTCTGCTCTTCAATCGCCGACGCGCCGCTGTCAAGTATGGCCTCCAGGTACCCATTAATCCACTCATTCCCAGCCATTTCCCCTTTTTCTCCGGTGATGATCGGTTTCGTGAACTACAATCGCCTCCTCATCGTCTCCAGCGTTGACATATATCAATCTTCTGCGAGAAAGAAATTTTGGGTTCAAATTAATCTCAAGGAAATGGGAAAACTGTAAAAGAGTTGCAGAGGAGGGACGGTTTGTTGGGATTTGGAGAGAGAGACGATGGGGTAGAGAGAGAAAGAAGCTAAATGTGGCAGAGAATAATGGGGCCGGGAAAGGGACACGTGTAAAGGGTATCTCTGATGATGAAAAAGGTAGTGGAAGATTGATTCACCATTTCCAAAGATGTCCGATTCCCCATGCGAGGTTTCAGCTCTGCCTCCGCTTTGAACCCTGTTTATCTATTTTAGCTTGGTTTCTCTCTCCTCCATTTTTATCTCTGCAACTCATTCGCCTTCTTCCTCGCGGGGCCTTTGATGCCAAACTTAGAAGATATGCTCAGATATCATGCCAAACTTTTATGAGAATTGTAATACTAGTTTTAACTTTTTAGCCTATATTATTAACCTACCTTGGCAAGCTAAATTAAGAGAAATTATCATAGTTGTTCGCTAATCATTCAGATATTAAATGTTAAACTTAACAAGAAGATCCATTATTCTTCTGTTCCATGCAATCTGTCATTGATTCTCATTACTTTCTATAGAGGAATATGCCATCTTCTTTAATGATTTTGGAAGGAGAGAAGAACGGTTGGCATGATGAGATCTGTGAAGACATCATTGTCTCTGACAAAAGACAAGTCATTCACCTTGGGCTAGTTTCAAGTAGAGAACAAACGAAAAACAGAGACATCAGCGATGAGGGTTTTCATTAATTTGGACGAAAAGACAAGATCTGTAAATGTTGGGGTGAGGAGCGAAGGTGATGAAAGGGTATATGTGGTGGGAGAGGAATTAGAGAGGATGTGGTCAGCATCCTCGTTCAGCCAGAAATATATCACTAGCTTTGTCTTTCGAACCTTCTTCACACAAGTAGCTTTCCCATCACTCTAATATAATCCTCTCCCAGGTCCATAATGCAAGCACTATGCCTCAATGCCTCTCCACTGCCCTGCCTATACAACACCTTGCACTCCTATTGCTGTTCTTGTGTTCCTCCAATTTTATAAGTCTGTAATTTGGGTTGGTTTTGTTTAACTTTGGCGTTCGTTGCACTTTGCATGTTAAAATGACAACTGTGCTTGTGGACGCTTTTATAATGTTCACTATTGCAACTATTGTGGTTTCGGAATGGGATCACTTTGCAATTTGACGTGTTAAACTAGACATGCTCGTGAAAATAATGGTTTTGTATAGAAAGAAATAGACACGTGTAGCAAAACCCAAATTTGAGATTAAACTTTGAAATGGGATGAATTCAACCGATCAAAAGATAAAGTTCAAAATAAATAATTAAAACACTCGGAATTAGGTCGATTCGCAGCAATCAAACTCATCTTATATGGTAATAAGATCATTATCAAATTTGAACGTAGCAACATAGCTTACCATGACAATATTTTTAGCAAACACCGACTAGAGTTCCTACTCAAAGCCATTGTAACGTTTCAAACCACTTGTAACAATCTCTTTTTTTATCACACATAATGCTAAGAAACACAAACTAATTCATACTTCTGACTAATTGTGGTGAACAAGTGCGACCCTGAGATAAGATGGGAAAGTTTCATAGAAGATGTTAGAGTTCGGTGCAACAAGAATTCTATTTGTGTCAGAACGGTGAGTCCATGATAGAATTTTACTTAGGGTTTTGTTTTTCTCTATGAATTAATGTAAGATTGAGTTACAAAACTCAGCAATTGTATTTCGACATTCATAATATATTTGTTCATCTGCCCGATGTTTTTTCACGTAAATCTTGTCACACAATTTATTCTCTTTTTCTGGTTCTCGATCAATTCTCAACAGAAGAAATATTGACGAAAGATCGAGAAAGATGACTATTGTTTGGAGAAGTGGAAAGCATAGAGCACTTGAAGTGACAACCCTGTTGGGAGTATGTGCCCGACAAGCAAATGTATTTGAACAATTGAATAAATTAATATTGATTATTATTATGTTTTGCATATTTGATATGCTTTATAAAGTTCATAGAAAATTCTTTGATTATTTATGCAAACTTTATATTAACATATCTATTGTAGATATGCGGGGATAAAATATAAAGAGAAATAATAAAAACAAGTTCATGACTAATATTTGAAGTACGGGATTTTCAAGTTATAAAGTCATAAACATAGTTTATCTCATTGGGAATGTATAGTCTTATCCCGACTATATATGTGGTGACATAAGATAAATATGTTTTATATAATTTGATTATATAGGACTGGACCAGATGAAATTAAATTGTTCTGATAATTTCCGTTAAATATAGAACAATTAATTTTATCATAATGATGGTCATATATGTATGACTTAATTCATTGTATTTAGTAGACTCCTATTTTGTTTTAATTTATTCTTTGATTTACTCGGTACAGTTTTGTCTGGAATACAATTCTCAAACCTTGTATTTTGGGAATGAATTAAACTAAATAGCTGGGAATGCTAACATCGATATAA
>QAOC01024243.1:95652-164786 GCA_003255005.1 Begonia fuchsioides
ATTTTGTCAATATAAAAATGAGATTTTTATAACATATAATTATTAATATATCATGATAACGATCTTTTATGTTACTGATTAAATGTTTTTCATGTAACATGTAACTCGTACGTCATCGGTGTTACGAACGCCGGTGATTCCGCCGTGCGAGGGGAACCCCAAATTCCCAACAAACCCGTGCAACTAGAAAGAGTAATCGTAAAATCGTAACTCAGGAAGTTATTGAGCAAATGGTGATACCAAGAGAAAGAGTCATTGTAATGATTGAGTAACACTTGTAAGTCAAACAAGAGAAGTCGCATGGGACGAGAACAGAAGAATCTTCAAGGTGAGTCTCTAAGCACAAACAAAGACAGAGTTGTTGAACCGTGTTAACAAATGTTTTCTCATAATTGCTCTATTTACTCATTAACTTTATTGCACAACCCATCTAGGCCTTACAATTTGTATTCAATATTTGTGCAGATATTAATTAGGTATTTTCGTATTTTGTGGATGATTGAAATTCTATGCATTACAGGATCCCTCTAAAGGGACACCATACAATCCAATTGCTATTAGTTGAAGGCTCAAAATCCGATAGTTAGTACAGTATTTTTCTTCTTGAAAACTTGGAAATATATTGACGGGTGAAGGGATTATTAACTAAATTTTACATACTATATACTAGGTGTTTTAAGACGAGCCACTCTATCTAATATTAGCATGCACATTATTGATACAGTGACATCTTGTACATTTAATAATAAATTGTGGCGACATCTTCAGTAACAGGGCCAATGGTCGTTGAGGATGCAGCTTCTGAAAACTCTAGAGGTCATGCTAGTTGCCTTTTTTCCCATCTCAAGAGTTTGAAGGGTCTTGTGAGAAAGGAGCCAAACTTCTGAGAAGGCGATATGTAAGCTTCATCAACCTTACCAGCCAAACACTTTCCTTTTGTCACTCCCTTGTATGTTTTTACATCAGCAATGCCGGAGAAATAGAATCTGTCAATGCCGACTCTCCCAACACAAGATGGATTGAGACAAGACCTCCCTTATAAGCACATCAAGATCAAAGTTACAAAGACAATAGAGAAGAGAAAGGTTTATTTGGATGGAGAAACATGAATTTCTTATTGACTAGAAACTACCCAAAAACTAGTATTGCCCCACTGCTCCCACGTTGCAAGCTTCACTTACAAAGTACAGACCCCAGCCATCATCGACGATGAACTGGTCGTCTTGATTATCGCCTTCAACTCTCGCATCATCGTGAACCATATCATTCACATGCTGTAAATTCTGTGTCAGCTGCGAGAGATAATGGTTGCTAGCGCTTGTATGGTCTGAAATTCGGGTCTGGATTTGACTCATCTCGACTCGGTGCTGACTCAACTTCTTGTCAATCCGATTCTTCCATTACCTGTCATGACTCCTCTCTTCTCTCCTTCTCTTTTCGATCTTCTTTTTCATCGCTTCCCACTCTTGAGGCCACTGTCCCCGCAACGTCTCTGTCGCATTGTCCCTCTCCACTCTCTCGATTTCCTTCAATTCCAATTTGTCTCCCATTTTCGGTCCATGTACGTTCTTACATTCTCCATTCTTTACCGTTGTCTCTTTCGCCATTTCCCACAGCTGAAACCGAGTCTCCATATCCTTCAGCTGTCCAAGCTGATGAGCAAGAAACCCCCATGTACTCTTCTCAAATCTCGTCATGCTTTTATTCTTCTTCTTTGAGTTTAAACCTTTATGCGTACACAAACCCATCTACATCCTCCTTAAACCGATTACCATCAAAATTATTTTCCTCCCTCGTGTCTCCATCATAAACAAATCCCAAACTCATCACCCATTCTCAATCCCATCAATGCCAACCGTAAAATCTCCATATCCAGAATGATCAATGTTAGCGAACTCAATCATTTCAATTCCCTACAAACGCCTCCAAACCTACTGCCATTTTTTCTTTCGCCGTTTGAATTTTGAGCATTAAACTAAATGAAGTAAATGATATTAAAAACCTATTAGTTTTTTAGACCATATTTTGACTGACTTTTAATAGAGCATACGATCATTAAATTTAAAGTGTTTCTTATGGATTTCTATGTCTCCGATGTCTACTTTTCTTTGGTTTCAGTTTCAGGTCATTTCGAATACTGTGAAAAAAATTATGGTTATTTTAATAACAAAAGGTCAAAAACATTATTAAGAGAGTTTTTAGAAATAAATAGTATAAGAGTTACTATTTGATTTAATTTCGTTTTTAATGTTATTCATGTCATTTTGTATTATAAATAGTAGCTGAATGAAATGAAAGAAGCATGAGATACTTTGCAAAAAGTGTTCAAAGGTACCGATCGAGTCAAACAAGTACATCTTCAAACTCCACAAGGTGAGTTGCAGGCATTAAAAATGAAGGACTCGAAAGATGTATCTAGTTATGTTACTCGAGTGCAAATGGTAGCGAATCAACTCCAACGAAATGAAAAAACTCTCACGGATGCAAGAGTTGTGAAGAAAATTCTCCGATTATTGACAAATAATTTTGAGAATGTTGTATGTGCAATCGAGGAGTCAAAGAACTTGGAAAAAATATTCATCGATGAACTTGCGGGCTCTCTTGTGTTAGCTTTAACTATGATTAAAGTAACCATTGTTTTTTATGATGAATATTAATGTGTTGTATAATTGATTAACCATTAAAGAGAAGTTGATTTGAACAATGTATATGAAATACCCTCAACGAAGGGTACCTTTTTTGTCTAACAAGTCGGTCGAGTTTTGCAAAAATTTTTAAGTCTGATACAGGTTATGTCGACCGATTATTAGTTATGTCGACCCATCCTCAGACAGAGGATAAACTTATGTCGACCGCTCATCAGTTATGCCGACCGATCCTCAGGCAGAGGATAAACTTATTGATGTGATTCCAGCGGCCTACAAAAACAAGCCCAAGAGCCCAAGCCTAATACAAGATATTGAAGGGACAAAGGAAATAGGAAAGCACATGCAACTTTCTTTAAATCAAACTTTTACTTGACCAGCAAGCATATATTGGCAGATTCGACAATCTTCCCAAAGTTATTTTAAAAATATTTCTTCATCAAAGTTGTAGCTGCTTTCAAGACCTTTTTGGAATGGGCTGGATCATAAAACTCAGACGTTGTTTGCCTGGCAAAATATACAATACCAAATATTTTGCAGAATCAAGAATCTTAACAGATTTGAGAAAAATCTTCCCAAAGATATTTTAGTTTTATAATATCTTTCTATTTCCTATTTTAGTTAGGATTTATGTAGCCTATTTAAAGGCATCCAAGTTATTGTAAACGACACAACTTTTATGTTTAATTCACCTTGAGTGTTTGGGAGAGATTTTCTCTTTGGTTCTTTAAGAAGAACTCGATCTTCACCAAGTTAATTCTTGATAGATCAAATTTGATAGCTTTGGTTCTTACCGACAAGTTTGGTCTGGGTCAAGCTCCTTGTTTGATAACTTAGGTTCCGTCGGCAAGGTTCGATTGGGGTCAAGTTCCTCGTACTTGATTCAAAGGCGATCCAGGTATCTTTTTTCGCATTGTTGAAGGGTCTCGGGTTTGATATACTCGTGGTTCCCATCACTTATGTCGACCGGTTCCCAGATATGTCAACCTATCTTCGGGCAGCAACCTACTTATGTCAACCGCTACGTTATATGTCGACTGATGAGTTAACCAGAGAAGAATGTTATGTCGACCTCTATAAGAAAGTGTCGACCGCAAGATATTCAAGACAAGAAGTCTACAAGTTACAAAAGCTTCACTTATGTCGACCGGCCAATATTGTGTCGACTGCATACGTGTCCAGTGGCCATATTTATGTCGACCGCTAAACCATTGTGTCGACTGCATACCTGTCCAGAGGCCATATTTATGTCGACCGCTAAACCATTGTGTCGACTGCATACATGTCCGGAGGCCATATCTATGTCGACCGCTAAACCATTGTGTCGACCGTCATACATGTCCAGAGGCCACATCTATGTCGACCGAAGCTCTTCCTAACGGAAACTCACTAAAACCTATGTCGACCGATCAAAAGATATGTCGACCGATCAAGAGCAGAAAGAAGAGATAACTCCCAACGGCTATTTCTGAATGTGTCTAAATGGCTACATCTATGTCGACCGATCCCGTACTTATGTCGACCGATCCAGCCTGCACAGAACAAAATCTATAAATAGCTGCTGAGATGCCGATTGAAGATAGCATTCTCGAGAGAGCAAAAAGAAAGCCGAATTGCTGCCAATTTTTAGAGAATCATTTCATTCTCTCAATCTCTGTATTTCTATCTTGAATATTGACTTCGTGATTGAGAGAGTCGGTTAGTAACCGTTAATCCGAATATTATACTCTGTGAGTGAAATTTGTAAGAGGGGTGACACATCTCCTAAAGAAGAGTCGCTGTAAAGGTTTGATTGACACCCGTAAGTCAATCGGAATGAGCTCAAAGAATTGAGCGAGAAGAATCTTCAAGGAGGTACCTTGGAGCGCGGACGTAGGCAAGGTTGGCCGAACCGCGTTAACAATCCGGTGTCAATCTCTCTCTCTCAAACTCTATTAAGTTGTTTATCTTTTTCGCATCAGAGTTTTAGATTGAGTAAACCATACGCATGAATTTGATTAAAGTTTAATCATCAGAGTAAAAATTTATTAATGTAATTCACCTCCCCTCTTAGGTTAATCTCGATCCTACAATTGGTATCAGAGCAGGAATATTGAATTGATTAACTTATAATTACTGTGATAATCATATGACCTTTAACATGAATAACACTAACCTCGAAGGTCAATCCACAACTAGGCTGCCCCTATTTGATGGAAATAATTATGTCTATTGGAAAACTAAAATGAGAATATTTATTCAAGCAATGGACTTTGGCATTTGGAACATTATAGAAGATGGCCCCTTTATTCTTACAAAATTAGAAAATGATGTTAGGGTGCCTAAGACTAAAATTGAATACAATGATCAAGATTTGAAAAATGTTAGTCTAAACGCTAAAGCCATGAACTTGCTATATTGTGCACTCTCTAGTAATGAATTTAATAGAATTCAAGGTTGTGAAAACGCTAGAGAAATATGACGATTACTTGAAGTTACTCACGAGGGTACCAGTCAAATAAAAGAAAGTAAAGTCAATTTACTAGTCCATGAGTATGAGTTATTCACCATGGATAGGGGTGAGTCTATTGGTTGTATGTACACTCGTTTTACTAACTTGATCAATAGCCTAAAGGTTCTTGGTAAGGTATATATAGAGGAGAAATGCGTGCGAAAAGTTCTTCGTGTTCTGCCTCCAGCTTGGCAACTAAAGATGACGGCAATTCAAGAAGCCAAGGACCTCAAAGTGCTGAAACTTGAAGAACTCATTGGATCCCTGATGACCCATGAGTTGACTATGCAAGCCAATGAAAAGAAAGAACTAAAAGAGAAAGAGATATACAAGAAGACGGATATTGCTCTCAAAGCTTCCTCGAGTAAACAAGAAGAAACAGAAAGTGAGGAAGAAGAGGAAGAGATAACCCTCATAACAAGGAGATTCAACAAATTCTTTCAAAAGAAAAGGATGAAGGGAATTCGTGCCTCAAGAAGTGACAAAGCAACAAATGAGAAAAATAAGGAAATCACTTGCTTTGAGTGTGGAAAAGTGGGACACTATAAGTCCGAGTGTCCTAAGATCAAGAGAGCTCCCAAAACCTTTAAGAAGAAAGCAATGAAAGCTTCTTGGGATGATTCCGATAGTGACTCCACATCTTCCGAACTTGAAGAAGTCGCCAACATGTGCTTCATGGCTAAGGAAGATGAGGTACATCTCTCTCTTAGCGATTTAGAGCTTAATTTTGAGGAAGAAGAGGATGATTTTCTATCCGACTTTAATGCATTACTTGATGATTTTAGCTTGCTCAAAACTAAATACTCAGAATTGAAAAAGGAGGATGTAAAATTAGTCAAAAATCATGAAAATGTTCGTAGTATATCTCATGAGGAGTTACATCATGAAGTAAATGAACTAAAGAAGAAAATCTCAGATCTAAACAATATAATTCTCAAGTTTACAAATGGTAGTAAAAACTTGAACATGCTTCTAGGTAGTCAAAGAGTAACATTTGACAAAGCTGGTTTGAGTTATGAATCACATAAGAAGAAAAAGTCCTACAAGAACCTATTTGTAAAACCAAGTGCATGCAATAGGTGTAATAGAATAGGACATCAATCTTTTAATTGCCCTCTAAATTCAAGAGTCACAAAGTTTAAGGTAGTGGAGAAATAGGTTCCCAAAGGAACCAATGCTAACCCTCTAGGACCCAAAATGGTTTGGGTACCTAAGAAGATGGTATAATGTGTTGCGTAGGTGGAAGGTGGATCCATGAAAGATCTCTGGTTCCTCGATAGTGGATGCTCGAGGCATATGACGGGTGATCCTTCAAAGTTTGCATCAATCAAGCAGAAGAAAGGAAATGTCTCCTTCGGTGGGAATCAAAAGGGGAAGATCATTGGCATTGGAAATATAGGTAAATCTTCCTCTCCTATTATTGAAAAGGCTCTATTAGTTGATGGCTTAGAGCATAACCTTCTAAGTGTTAGTCAATTATGCGACAAAGGATATAGAGTTATCTTTGAATCTAACACTTGCTTAATTGATGATATATCAAATGGAAAAATGCTATTCATTGGATATAAAAACGAAAATGTTTACACTATTGACTTGAATGATGTCTTATGTGTTGATGAAAAATGTTTTTCTGCAAACTCTTCTTGTGATAGTTGGTCTTGGCATAAGAGGCTATGATGCGTAAGTATGAATACCTTAGCTAAGATATCTAGGAAGAATCTTGTTAGGGGCCTTCCAAAGATATCATTTGAAAAGGATAAAGTATGCGAAACATGTCAAATGGGGAAACAAACAAATTCTTCGTTTGCTTCAAAGTCATTAGTATCAACCACCAAACCTCTTCAACTTCTTCATATGGATCTCTTCGGTCCTTCCAAGGTAGCTAGTCTAGGTGGAAAGTATTATGCTTATGTCATCGTTGATGACTATTCTAGATTTTCTTGGGTTTTCTTCATAAGATCAAAGGATGAAACCTTTGATATATTCTCCTCCTTTAGGAAGAAAATTCAAAATGAAAATGAGCTTTCTATCGTGGCTATTCGTAGTGATCATGGGGGAGAGTTCGAAAATGAGAAATTTGAACTCTTTTGCGATAAATATGGAATAGATCATACATTTTCATCCCCTAGAACTCCTCAACAAAATGGTGTTGTTGAAAGGAAAAATAGATCCTTGCAAGAGCTTGCAAGAACTATGCTTAACGGGTATGCTCTTCCTAAGTATTTTTGGGCGGAGGCCGTCGCTACGACATGCTATGTTCTAAATAGAGTATCTATTCGCCCAATCTTAGAAAAGACACCTTATGAGCTATGGTTCGGAAAAACACCAAGTGTTAAATACTTTAGAGCCTTCAGATGCAAATGTTTCATTCTTAACACTAAGGACAACCTAGGAAAGTTTGACTCCAAAACAGACTTAGTATTTTTCTAGGCTACTCCTCATTTAGCAAAGCCTATAGAGTCTTTAACAGAAGAACCTTAGTGGTCGCAGAGTCTAGGCATGTGACATTTGATGAATCACCTAACCCAATTAGCATAATGGGTGAAGATGATGGTTTGGAAAACGCCATGGACTCTCTATCTCTTAAGGATAATGATAAAGCTTCTTTATATGTGTCTCCTACGGATCATCCTTCTAGCACTATCAATTTAGTTCCACAAGATGACATTGTGAGAAGCCTCCCTAAGGAATGGAAATATGCAAAAAGTCATCATAAGGAAAATATTGTAGGTGATCCTAGCTTAGGAGTCAAAACTAGAGCCTCCCTTAGAAATCTTTGTGGGAATGTAGCCTTTATCTCTCAAATCGAGCCGAAAAAGTTTGATGAGGCCATTGTTGATGAAAATTGGATTATGGCCATGCATGAAGAGTTAAATCAATTTGAGAGAAGTCAAGTGTGGGAGTTGGTTCCTAGACCTAAGGACCGCACCATTATTGGAACTAAATGGGTATTCAAGAATAAACAAGATGAAAATGGTGTAGTCATTAGAAACAAGGCAAGACTAGTAGCAAAAGGTTACAATCAAGAAGAAGGTATAGATTTTGAAGAAACCTTTGCACCAGTAGCTCGAATGGAATCAATCCGGATGCTTCTCGCATATTCCTGTCATAAAGACTTCATTCTTTTTCAAATGGACGTTAAGAGTGCCTTCTTAAACGGGTATATAATGGAAGAAGTATATGTAGAACAACCATTGGGTTTTGAAATCTTTGATAAGCTAGATCATGTCTACAAACTTCACAAAGCACTCTATGGTCTTAAACAAGCTCCTCGTGCTTGGTACGAAAGGTTAAAGAATTTTCTCTTGGATAGAGAATTCAAAATGGGCAAAATAGACTCAACTCTCTTCACCAAACATTTTGGTGATGATTTGTTAATCATTCAAATCTATGTAGATGACATTATATTTGGAGCTTCCAACAAAAATCTCTGTGATAGTTTTGCTACCCTCATGCAAGATGAATTTGAAATGAGTATGATGGGTGAGCTTAAATTCTTCTTAGGACTCCAAATTAAGCAATCTTTAGATGGTACATTCATTTGTCAAGAGAAATATGTCAAGCAATTACTCAAGAAATTTGGTATAAACTCTTGCAAATCCTCTAGAATTCCTATGAGTACCACTACTAAACTAGATAAGGATGAAAATGGTAGAGAAGTTGACATTAAGAAATATCGTGGAATGTTTGGCTCTCTTCTCTATTTAATCGCTAGCCGACCCGATATTCTGTTTAGTGTATGTCTATGTGCTAGATTTCAAGCCGCTCCTAAAGAATCTCACTTAAATGTCGTTAAAAGGATATTTAAGTACTTAAGTGGCACCGTTGACTTAGGCTTGTGGTATCCACCTCTTTTGACTTATTAGGATATTCGGATGCAGATTACGCAGATAGTTTAGTTGATAGAAAAAGTACCTCTGGTACGTGTCACTTTCTTGGAGAATATTTAGTTTCATGGTTCTCGAAGAAACAAAACTCAGTAGCCCTTTCAACCGCCGAAAGCGAATATATTGCCGCCGGTAGTTGTTGTGCTCAAATGCTTTGGATGAAGCAAACTTTAGAGGATTACAATCTCACATTCACTAAGATTCCTATCAAATGTGACAATACAAGTGCTATAAATATCTCTAAGAATTCTATTCTTCACTCTAGAACAAAGCACATTGAAATTAGATATCACTTTATCAAAGATCATGAGCAAAGAGGAGATATTATCTTAGAATTTGTAAACTCAAGTGATCAATTAGCAGACATTTTTACCAAACCGTTAGATGAGAAGACCTTTTGTGGAATTAGAATTCGTCTAGGGTTGATTCGATTCAATGATGCTTAGATGCATTGTCTTCTGTCTGCTGTCTGCGGTAATGGGGTCGACATAATAGGAAGTATGTCGACCGGACCATCGTGCCTGGTAAGGATGCGGTCGACACAAGTATTGATATGTTGACTGGTTGATCATCTCTGTTAAGGAATCAGTCGATATAATGGGAAGTATGTCGACCGGTTGATCGTCCCTGTTAAGGAAGCAGTCGACATAATGGGAAGTATGTCGACCAGTTGATCATCTCGGGTAATAGAGCGGTCGACATAACTATGAATATGTCGACCGATATGTGTCAAAACTCCCAGTTTTTAAAAGAACCCCGTCGCGCCCTAGTTTCTTTCTCTCAACCTTTCCCGCAAAAAATCCCTCAGACGACTCCCAATCTGTTCTCTAGTGATTCCAAGCCCTCCTTCCTTTCTGATTGCTCCTCAGTCTCATCTCCTATCTTTCATTTAATATCAATGACATCCTCTACCAAACTCCCCATCAAGAGGAAGCGCACGGTAAAGTCCAAATCAACCGATGAAACCTCGATTCCTCCAGCTCCGACAGTGGACAAACATCTCTTTCGAAATTCGGATGCTCAAGATAAGTATACTCAGATTCTACATGTCAAATCTCTTATATTAAGTAGAGTATTTCTACCCGATAGGATTACGGGGATTGATATCACTGAGACTTGTGAATATCTAGGACTAAAGACGTTATTTGGACTATGGAATTCGTATCATGAGGAAGCTATACGACTTTTCTATGCAAATTTGCAAACATTTCCTCAGCCGCTCACTCTCAAGAGTTTAGTCTACGGTAAACCAATTAAGATTACAATCTCATCATTGAACTCATTACTGGGTTGTGTGGTAAATGAGTTTACGGATCGATACTACGAGCAAGGGAAGGAACCTGCTCTAGTTCGATACTCGGATTATAAGGATTTTCTTAAATTGGTTGCTAAGGATCCAAACAACTTGCTGTACAAGCCCAAAGCTAGTGATCTCAACATAACGGCACGTTTAGTTCATCACATCACGACTTACAATCTTTTGCCTAAGGACGGGTCTAAAGATCACATTAGCCATATGGAACTATATGTTCTATATATGTTCTTTACTCGACGTCGCTTTAATGTAGGATTTATCATCATGCGACGTATGATGGAAGTGCTAGACAAAGCATCCAAATCATTACCATTCAATATTTTGCTAATGGAGATTTTTGCTCAACAAGGAGTAATTTATCCCTCTCCCGCTAATCTAATCGAAGTCAGGAATCATGATATCTACTCTGATTCGACCCTCGCACAGATGGGATTAACTAAAAATGAAGATGGAGAATGGCAATACAAGAGAAATCTGCCTCGCCGACCTCTCACACCTCCAAGCTCCCCACCCCTAACGGTAGATGAAGCTCATATTCCTCTCGAGGATAGGAGACCTCGGAGACAGCATCGGTCCTCCTCCCCGATTGAGATGCGTTTAGATATTCTTAATGGCCTAATTACGAGCCTCACGACATCAGTTGATGCTTTGCACAAAAAAGTCGATGGTCTTAAGAGCCAAATTGATGCATGGGATGCATATTTTGAAGAGGAGGAAGAAGAAGAAAACTTTGACGAACCAGCTGCAGCCACTCCTAGAGTTACCACACAATTCTCTCCGGCTCCAGTTGCTGAGCCAACCCCCTCACCGAAACCGGATGTTGAGCCATCTGTCACTCCAATTAGATCACTTGTTCCTCAGCGTACATTCACTCCCGATACGGTGCTGATTTCATCCGCTGTAGACAATGAGGTTCTTACCTCTCCTACCACCGTAGATACCGAGCTTGTTCCCACTCCAGCACTGGACGTGCCTGGATCTCCATTAAATGGGTCTCCTTGGAAATAGATGCTCAATCTTGTTTTTGTTGTGAGACTTACTTTTTGTAGAACAATATTCTTCATTAAGTCCTTATTTATTTACATCTTCCTATGAATTATTTTGTGGATCATTTTTTTCGATAATGACAAAGGGGGAGAAGTATACATCCTTATTTAGCAATGATAACATATAATGACTTGCATTCTATGTCTAATTATTTAGCAATGATATTTGATATGGATGTATAGTTATGAGGGAGCATGCATTTACTACGGGGGAGAATTTACATAAAATTAATTTGCTCAAATTATCTTTCAAATGGATAGTTAATCAATAATGGTTTGTCATCATCAAAAAAGGGGAGATTGTTAGCTTTAACTATGATTAATGTAACCATTGTTTTTTATGATGAATATTAATGTGTTGTATAATTGATTAACTATTAAAGAGAAGTTGATTTGAACAATGTATATGAAATACCCTCAAACGAAGGGTACCTTTTTTGTCTAACAAGTCGGTCGAGTTTTGCAGAAATTGTTAAGTCTGATACAGGTTATGTCGACCGATTATTAGTTATGTCGACTCATCCTCAGACAGAGGATAAACTTATGTCGACCGCTCATCAGTTATGTCGACCGATCCTCAGGCAGAGGATAAACTTATGTCGACCGGTTCCCAGATATGTCGACCTATCTTCGGGCAGCAACCCACTTATGTCCCGCTACGTTATATGTCGACTGATGAGTTAACCAGAGAAGAATTTTATGTCGACCTCTATAAGAAAGTGTCGATCACAAGATATTCAAGACAAGAAGTCTACAAGTTACAAAAGCTTCACTTATGTCGACCGGCCAATATTGTGTCGACTGCATACATGTCCAGAGGCCATATTTATGTCGACCACTAAACCATTGTGTCGACTGCATACATGTCCAGAGGCCATATTTATGTCGACCGCTAAACCATTGTGTCGACCGCATACATGTCCAGAAGCCATATCTATGTCGACCGCTAAACCATTGTGCCGACCGCATACATGTCCAGAGGCCATATCTATGTCGACCGAAGCTCTTCCCAACGGCAACTCACTAAAACCTATGTCGAGCGATCAAAAGATATGTCGACCGATCAAGAGCAGAAAGAAGAGATAACTCCCAACGGCTATTTCTGAATGTGTCTAAACAGCTATATCTATGTCGACCGATCCCGTACTTATGTCGACCGATCCAGCCTGTGCAGAACGAAATCTATAAATAGCTGCTGAGATGCCGATTGAAGATAGCATTCTCGAGAGAGCAAAAAGAAAGCCGAATTGCTGCCAATTTTTAGAGAATCATTTCATTCTCCCAATCTTTGTATTTCTATCTTGAATATTCACTTGGTGATTGAGAGAGTCGGTTAGTAACCGTTAATCCGAATATTATACTCTGTGAGCGAAATTTGTAAGAGGGGTGACACCTCTCCTAAAGAAGAGTCGCTGTAAAGATTTGATTGACACCCGTAAGTCAATCGGAGTGAGCTCAAAGAATTGAGTGGGAAGAATCTTCAAGGAGGTACCTTGGAGCGCGGACGTAGGCAAGGTTGGCCGAACCGCGTTAACAATCCGGTGTCAATCTCTCTCTCTCAAACTCTATTAAGTTGTTTATCTTTTTCGCATTAGAGTTTTAGATTGAGAGTAAACCATACGCACGAATTTGATTAAAGTTTAATCATCGAAGTAAAATTTTATTAATCTATTTTAAAATTTGATCCTACATCTTGAAGCGCATGAACAAAGAAAAAAGAAAAACAGACAAGAGGTTTTGGAGGATGCCTTACAAACAAAAATGATCGTCAAGGAGGATAACACGTTATATGTACAACACGACCGAGGAAGAGGACATGGTTGTGGAGGTCACAGTTTTGATCGCGGAAGAAGTCGTGGTCGTGGAAATAAAAATAAAGAGAGAGTACAAACGAGCCAACAAAATTGGCGTGGACGAGGCCGCGGTTTTGGAAGAGGTGGTCAATCAAATCGTTCAAATGTCAAATGTTACAATTACAGCAAATATAGACATTATGCTAAGGATTGTTACTCCGAGAAGAAGGTGGAAGAAAATGTCAATCTAGTCGCAGAAGATGAGAACAAAGAAAATAACATTATCATGATGGCTCATGAATGCACCCCTTCAAATAACGACATGATGTGGGTACCTTGACACTGGTGCCAGCAATCATATATGTGGGCATAAAACTCTATTTGTTGATATGCAAGAGCTAACAGAAAAACATGTGTTTTTTGGAGATCCATCGAAGGTCCAAGTCAAAGGCCGAGGTAAAATATGTTTTTTTTCCCAAAAGGATGGAAATGAAGATACTATGAAGGATGTCTACTACATACCGGAATTGAAGAGTAATATTCTTAGCATGAGACAATTATTGGAGAAAGGGTATTCAATTTTCATGAAAGACAAGATTTTGCACTTGAAAGATAAACATGGGCGATTACTCGCGCATGTGGAAATTGAAAAAAATTAGATGTATAAACTCAGCTTTAAGAATATACAAAAAAGGTGCTTCTAAGTCAATATGAAAGACAAAAAATGTAATAACCCTCATTTTTATTTTAGAATTTGTGACCTTAAGATTTAAGTGTTAAAGATTCTTTTTATTGGATGAATGTTGGTTAAATTTTGAGGTATTAAAGTTTTGTGGATATTAGTAAATTAGTAGGTTGAAGGTGATAAAGAGAATAATGTTCAAGGGTATATTGGATGAAGTTATTGGGAAAGGTTAGAAAATTAGAAACACGTGAATTGGTTACGATTATGAATAATTATAATAAGAATACTCTGTTTGGGGTGTATCGCACCGTACACCGGCCCAAGTATTTGGGTTTGACTGGTGTTTGTTTGAAGTCCATTGTTTGATGGTTGTTAGGTTTAAGTAAAGTAATGAAGTAAGTTGGGTTAAATATACTAAAGGACTACCTTCATGTAAGATCCGGTCGACCCCAAGATTTAGGAGGGATCGACATAATCGGAACTTTCAGTCGACCACAAGATTTAAGCGGGGTCGACACTTTGTATTTTCGGTCGACCACTATGGATTAGCGGTCGACACTTTGTTTATCGGTCGACCCCAGCATTTAGGAGGGGTCGACACAATTGAATACCTTAGGTCGACCTCAGGATTTAGGAGGGGTCGACACAAGCCACTCTCGGGAATTTCCTTCGGTCGACACAACGGACGAGCGGTCGACACAAATGACTCTTGGGAACTTCCTTCGATCGACACAACGGACGAGCGGTCGACACAAATAACCCTTGAGAATTCTTTCGGTCGACACAATAGACGAGTGGTCGACACATTCCCGATTTGAGTTGAAAAGTCAGCCAAAACGTGGAGAATCCTGATGGATGGACGTAAAGGAAACATCAATTTTTGTTTAATTAAGGAGACAAGAAGGCATGGTCTGTCATTTCCCTACCAACACGACTCCTTCTCCCTATTTTACTTTAAGTTCTCACGTCTTGATAAGGGAGAGGGAGATTGAGAAAGAAAAAAAGTTCCGTGAGAGAAAATAGTGAGAAAGTGAAGGGAAGTGGAAAACTCTGAAGCTTTCGCGAAAACTGAAGTTCAAGGTAATATTTTCTATCCTCTTAAGTTCTTCTAAGTTCAGTAAGGATAATATGAGAGTATTGTTTGAATTGGTGGATAAAAACGAGTGATTTCATGCTAAGAGATAAGAAAAGAGTTAAGTATGAACAAAGTTAGAGTTTTGGAGATTCGGTCAATAAGTAGTAGGAATTAGAGTTTATGACCTTCATAAGAGTTAGATTAAACTCTTAGAGTGATTTATAGCAGTTAAAATCACTCAATTCGAAGCTATGTGTAAAAAGTTATGGACGTCGCAAAGTCACCGTACAGAAACTGGGAAGAGTTGCGGTCGACCCCTTATAGGTTGGGTCGACCGATCCTCAAATTAAAAACACACGGTCTCTGTTTGGTCGATATGGGTCGACCCCTTACAGTTTGGGTCGACCGAATCGGGGTTCAAACAGTGAATGCCCTCTGTTTTGTCCACATAAGTTGACATGCTTTAGTTTTCTGAATTTGGTGTCTTCTAAGAAGTTATAGTAGACTCCTTAAGGAACAATTTGACACCTTAATCATCAGAAATGGATCATTATCGAGGAAGTTATAGTTGTTCAAAGTTTGAACAGAAAGTTAAGACTTTATGCAATTTCTGATTCTTATATAATTTATATGTTTAGGTCATTTATTGGATTAAAAAAGGACTCAAGTGGATTGATTCAAGAAAGCAGCTAAGGTAAGTTTGCATTAAGATGGTTTGGCCCTTAAGTGAGACTACATTGCAAAGATTATGATTATGTTTGATGTGTGTTGAATGTTTGTTTTCATGACATGTTTGGTGATGTATGCTTATTTTCATGTTATGTGATGTGATTTAAGTGATGTTTTTTCATAGTCACATGGTCATGCATCATAGTTTTACAAAATATCAACGAAATGATTTCATGCATTGTTTTACAACGTAGTTGGAGGTAAACGAGATATGATTGGTGGTATGAGACGCCAATTATGTTTCGTCTCCGATGAATTAAGAATTTGAATATAAGAAACAGTAAAGTAAATAGTTATTACAGGTCTGAGCACTCCAAGTAGTAAGTGGCCCCAAGATCAGTAGAAGTTGAAGTAGGTGGAGGGAGTGTTCTTGAGATCCTGTAATATTTCCAAAGATAAGGAATATATGAAACCTAAGAAACGTGAATGAAATTGTGCATTGTTTTAACAACATAGCATACTCATGCATTGCATTTTATAGTTATGCATCTTACTGAGCTTTAGGCTCATAGTTTAGGCTTTGCAATGTAGGGAATGTAATGGAGGAAGTGGTGCAAGTGACTGATCAAGAAGTTAGAGCAGAGGGGTGTTCAAATTATACAGTTTATTGAGTGACGACCGACGAAGAGTGATGTATGACACACAAAGTTATATCGCAAATGTTTTGAATATTTTGAAGACGTACTCAAAATGTATTCCCTTATTTTGGTGTGATGGATTACCAATGTTTTGAAAACGAAATGAATGTAAGTTGAACTATTTTTCTTCCGCTGCAGATTTAAGTTATTAAAGGTTTATGAAAGTGAATGTATTTCAAGTTGAAGTAATTGTCTTCCGCTGTATGTTTTAAGTTATTAAATGCTTATGTATTTTGATTAAAGGTGGAATTCAAATACATGTTTTTATTATTCGACGGTTTTCCTTGTAAACTGTTTTGATAAACTAAAGATAGTAGTTTTTAGAAATTGAAGTAACAAGTTTTACAAGTATTCCACTTTTGAAAGTAATATAAGTAAGTAAGAAATCATGTAATGGACCAGTTCTCGGGTCGCCGAAAAGTAAGAAAAGCAAGTAAGCGAGTAAGTAAGAAAAGCAAGTAAGCAAGTCATTCCAAGTACTGTGAAAAAAGTTATAGTTATTTGAGTAAGAAAAGGTCAAAAAAATTATTAGGGGAATTTTTAGAAATAAATAGTGTAAGAGTTACTATTTGATTTAATTTTGTTTTTAATGTTATCTATGTCACTTTGTATTATAAATAGTGGCTAAATAAATAAAAATAAGACAAGAGTCCACAAGTTATTCTCTATTCTAAATTTTGTTCTTTCTCCTCTAAAGAAACTCAGTTTTCTAAATTCTGATTTCTTTCATAGAAATGGGCATCGAATCATTAATATTCACATTAACAACTACTATCAGAACATCTATGAAAACATCCTTGTACCTCAAGAAGTTAGACCAATGGGTGCCACCCCTCATCCAATCAAACTCCTCTTCACTAGACTTTGCGATCAGTGTGATCTCCCACCAAATTCGGTTTGTTGATCTTTTGTTGGACAAGCAAATATTGGTGCCTGATATTCTGAACCTTGGTGGAAACGTCCTTCCAAGTCCATTGCCATGGATACGCAATGGGATCTTGAACATGGTGAACTGAATTAACATGAAATAGGTCTAAATTCCTTCTCACGTGTTTTAGTTTTAGCCAGAGTTCCATCAGATGCCATCTGACCATACTTGTCAATCAGGGTTTTCTCCTCAGCTTCCTTCCATTTCTTTCCCTTGAGAGGAATCATGTTAATTGCACCAGAAAACCAAATTTTGTCTGTTCTTAGAACCAAACAAAGTCAACTTCATAGCAAACCCCATAATCGAGACATCGATGAAAAGCAAGTTCAATACCTATCCCACTATCCAAATCGAGCAAACCATTTATTTTATTTTTTATTATGTCAAAAGGGAAGAAACTTGCATTAAATATTGAGAACTTAATGACGTAAATGCATGATTTGTGGGAGCAGCCAAAGAACTAGAAATATTTTTGTTAAATATGTATCAATTTGACCTCTTCAAAAATGAGAGATTGTTGGCTTATTGATATTTAATAAGTAGTTATTAATATTTCTAACGTATGTACTGCAAGCGTTTAATTTTAGGTGTGGAAAACTAGGCAAAAGTGTCAATTGGACCAAGCAAAGGGTAGATTGTTGCACGGTGAAGACTTAAAATTTAAGAATGATTTGAAATCAACAAAAATGACAAAAGTGTTGTCCACATAGAGAAAAAATATTAAGTTTTTGGAGGTTTCGACTAAAACAAGATATATGTCCGCCGCTCCGAATTACATAGAAGAATGAGTGTCAACTGAAGTGGTGAAATGTTGATCGAGGCACAAAACTTATGAAAACAAAGTTGGAAGTGTCGACTTGTTAGAGAAGGTGTCAAGTGTAGGATCGATTTTAAAATTAAGATGGGTGATTTAGGTTTAACAAGTTTTTTTATTTATTTTGTAATTCTATTTTCCTAAGTGATTGAAACGATTAAATTAAAGAGTAAGAGAGAGAAATACATCTGAATTATTAACGCGGTTCGGCCCAACATTTATCTACGTTCGTGCTCTAATGTCGCATCTTGGAGATTCCTTTATATCTAGAACTCAAGAAAACTATGATTGACTTACGGCTGTCAATCAAACCTTACACTTTGACTCTTCATTGTGAAAAGCATGCCCCTTAACTCTTCTTTTCGAAGGGTGTGACCCTTACTTCACCATCTTTTGCTCGAAAAAAATAAATGCTCAAAATAACCTTATTACAATTTTACAATTCACACAATAAAAATAAATCTAAAATAAAATCCATTCTTGTTAAGTAGAAATTTTGACAATGCTTACGCGGCCGACTTCTTGAGCTCCCTCTCTCCTATTTATAGATTTGACCTTCTCTTGCATTTCGGTCGACTTAAATGTGCTTCGGTCGACCTAATCATTTCATGCGTTAGAAAATAGCTTTAGAAAGTAGATGTTGGGGAGTTTCGGTCGACCATTATAACTTTCGGTTTACTTCTTTGTGGTCTCAGTCGACCCTTTTGTGATTTCGATCGACCTATATGTGTTTCGATCGATTTATCCTCAATTTAGGTCGACCTAAACTTAAAAATCTACACAACCCATTTTACAAAAATAGCTCAAACAAACTACGATTATAAATAGATGAAAGGGATGGAGGACCGTTTTTAAAACTAAGAGGAGGTGATTTAGATTTAATAGTTTTTTTGTAATTTTATAATTATAATTGCCTATTTTATAATTATAATTAAAAGAAAAAATCAACTATTACAAAATTTGATTGACAACCACAAGTCATTAGAGATATTCGCCCGACGAAGAATATAAAAAACTTTAAGGAGAGAACTAGGCTGGGAGGGAAAATTGAATTAAAAACCTAAGAAAAATCTCTTTATTCTTAATTTTATATTTATCACATAAATCATTTAGATAATTAGATTTTAAGAAATTATGAAATAACTAGATTAATCTAAATCACATCTTCTCATCTCTGGTTGATTATCGGGCATAAAATAGTATCACAACTACCATAGTATAGAGTGATATATTTTTTTTACTAATAAAAAGCATAAATAACTAACTAATTTAAAGTAAACTAGTTGAACTTGGAAACTTGACTAAGGCTTGTTCAATCGTGCTTGGATTAAGCTCGCTCAATTGTCACCTACCCCTAACTACACCTAACTATTACACGAGAATAAAAATGAGAAAAGAAAAAAAATAAGCAACAAGTTTTAATTGAACTATTATTAGTTAGTTGATTTTAAAGTAAAAACTAAAAAAAGCACGAGTTTTGGGTAAATAGGTCATTTCGGACCTGCTTTTTTTTTAAAAAAATAAACTTTGGGCTCCTGAGACATCTGATACGGACGATCCGACCACCCATCGGACGCAACTTGCGTCCGAACTCCTGATTTTTGTTTTTTGAATTTTTTATTTTTAATTAATTTAGCTAAGCAAATCTTATTGGAATAACTTGAAATTTTAATCACACATTAACAAAAATAAAAGACACTAATGTACAAATTTTTAAACTTTTTTGACAATTGTGTGATTTATTATAATTTTTTTAATACATAAACAAATTATTTTTTTAAAATTACATGTCAATAAAAATTCTTGAAATTTTTGTCACACATTTAAAATACTGTAAGAAAATACTCCAAAAATTTTCATGAATTTCCAATAATTATACAATTTACTAAAATTTTGTTAATACATAAAAAAAATATTTTGTTAAAATTACATACGTCAGTAAAAATCCACGAAATATTGTGGAATAGTATCTTACAGTGTTATAAATATGTTAAAAGAGTTTCAAAAAATTTTATTTACTAATGTAATTTTACTAAAAAAAATTTATATTTAAAAAAATGGTTGAAAATTCACAAAATCATGTGGAGTATTTTATTAAAGTGCTGTAAATATGTGACAAAATGTTTAAGAATTTTTATTGACGTGTGTAATTTTAACAAAATTTGTTTTTTTATATATTAAACAAATTATAGTAAATCTTACAATTCTTGAAAATTCACGAAACTATGTGAAATATTTTTTTACAGTTTTTAAACATGTGACAAAAGTTTCAAGAATTTTTATTGACGTTTATAATTTTAATAAAATTTGTTTTTTACGTATTAAAAAAATTATAGTAAATTTTACTATATCGGATGCAACTTGCGTGTGATAGGTGGTCAGATCGTCTGTATCGGACGTCAGAGAAGTCAATGCTCGAATCGGCCTATTTATCCGAAACTCGAGCTTTTTTTAGTTTTTACTCTTGATTTTAAAGAAAATAATAATGCTACATTAATTATTTTGTTTTGAGTCTTGTAAAATTCGAATGATTCAATTAATCTATACATTAGATATTTATAAGTAATTACAACAATTCCTACTTTAAAAGAATATTTTAACACAAAACACTAAAACTAAAAAGTGTAAATGAAATATTAGGAACGGTTTATGGCCAATTTGACCTTCACTTTAGGGGTATTAGGCCAAACTTGACTTTAAAAAAAACGTAATGAACATGGTGGATGGATGCACCCTATAGTGGTTGTCTGCTACACTATTTTCTTATAACTAAACATGTTTTTGTTGTTGAAACTCGTACCTTCAAAAGACACTAGCAAATTTTGATATAAGACAATTTCATATATTGAAACATGGCAGATAATTCAAGCAATTGGTGACAACATACAACGACGAATGCTGCGAAAGAAGAAGAATATAATGAAAAAAATATGGATGGGCATACAAACCAACATACGGAGGTTATGAGCCCACATTCAATGATGTGTCTATGGGAAAATATCAATCAATTTATGACAACCTACGATCGTTTGATAGTGGATATGATGTTGAGATTCAATCTTCATCAGACACTGCAAGTATGAGAGTAAGGACTATGTCACTCTACAACTCATACGAAGATGATCCAAATGAAGTTTTAACTTTGACCGTAACAACCTAGAGCGAGATTTATCTTGAGAAAAAGTATGCATCTATCAAATACCTTCATAAAGAAGTTATGGAAAATGCGCTAGCAAATGGTTATGGTGTGAGAATCTAAAAAAGTAAATCTCAACGACTAACTGCACTTTGAGTTCATTTTGCCCATGAATCATACATGCTTCGAGAATGCACATTGAAGACGGGACGATTCAAATAAAAAATTCATTGATGGTCATACTTGTGCTAAAAAAATTAGAAAATCTACTTGCTTTGGCAAGATGGCTAGCCAATGCCTACATTGATAGGTTTATGAGTCAACATACATGAGACATCTCCTCTATAATCGAGATTGTAAGGAAAGCAACTAATGTTCAGAAAGCAGCTCGTAAGCTGAATGAAAGATTTGACGATGAGATAGTATGAAGAAGAGCTAATGTGGTTCAAGTCTGGCACTAGAGTTGACATTTCATCATCATTCTTGTATGACAAAGGTGAAGATGTTGCTTCTAAACGAGAAGTCGTTGATTATGGTAGACCAATTATATATTTGGATGATTGCTACCTCAATGGTGTCCGTACGGGTCATCTGATGATAGCAGTCAAAATTTACTCAAATGACAGACTCTATTCCTTGCATATACAATAGTGAAGTTGGAGTATGGAGATTTGTGGAACTATTTTCTCATGCAACTAAGACATAATATCAATAGTCCTTAAGGTGTTGGGTGAACTTTAATCATATAGACAAAAGATACAATCTAATACCTCATAATAAACTTAGAGGTTTCAGAATTTATAAAAATTTTCTACATGCAGGGGCTTGTGAATGTTTTTCATGAGAAGTTGTCAAATGTTCATCATCAATTTTGTCTAAGACATATTTATGTTAATTTTAAACAAAAATTTCATGGCAAAATATATAAAGATTTATCGTGGAAAGATGCACATGCCTCCACCCAAAACGGGTTCAAAAGAATAATGATAAGATTCTCCTGTCATAATGCGTTGGTGGCTGAATATTTACGAGTCATCCCTTTTGAGGCATGGGCAATATATGCTTTCTCATCAGATCTGATATGTGATATGAGCTTGAATAATTTTAACTAGTCTTTAAAGAACGTCATCCTTTCATCTCGAGATAAATCTATAATAACAATGTTGGAGATGATAAGAAAATCTATTATAATTTGTATTGTTAAAAGACGGGAGAAGATAGCCCAATCGAATGACATTTTCTGCTCCTGAATATGGACTCTAATTTTTTTCATAAATGTCATGTTCAAGGTAAGCAACAGTAGATGATAATACATTATTGATCTGCGAAATACTACAAAAGCGAGGTTTTTTGTACCTTCTCTCTGGGCTTCGGCCATGTGACTCAAAACTAAATGACGATGGTTCAACCGGAGATCTAAATCAATCATAAATCTATAAAATTTACCAAGTTCTGGTAGTCACCGCGAGGAAGAATAATGTGCTCGATCATGTTATGAATGACATGATATACTGCGTTGAGCTCATTTGCTTTTGGCTAAGCAAATGTGTCAACTGTGGACAGACTAAGATCAATCTTAGAAAGGTAACACGGGAGCCCTCCATGATAAATATCGGGGGTTGACTCGTGTGGTAATATATCTTCCCCTTGTCCATGTCCTCATTGTCATCGTCGTCAGCGTAGCCAATCACGCGGGTAGTATGGTCTGCTATAATGGTAACATCTCGACCAAACAAAAATGTCCTCTCAGCCCCAACTTGGCCATCAAACGTGAGGTTAGCGTAAATACATCTCATTAAATGCTCAACATATGAGCTTAGTAGCTCATAAAATTCGAGCAGCTCAATAACCTCCACTATCTGCCTAATACCCAACGACTCAAAAGCTGCTAACACAACTAGTTTTCAGACGGTATGATTGTAACGTCCCATTTTCCCCTTGCTTAAAATTTTTTCTTTTTGTAAACACATGTACTAACTTTAAACAATTTAAGGTAAAACTTATCAATTTGAAATCCTTGAGATAAAATACAGCGGAAGACTTTTATTTAACTTCATCAAAATAAATTATATTCGTAATAAGTAACCCAAAACATACTTGTACACCTTAACATTAAGACCAAGTTATTAAAAAACAGTTATAAACTAAACATAATATTATACATTAGTTTTCAAACAAAACCTTTCCATTTACATGAGCCACCCACCGGTCAAAATCGCACTAACAACCACAATCTTCAGCAATGGACGTGCTTCACCACCTCAAGCATCTATCAGTGGTAAGTTGAATCCACAGTATTTATCTCATCACGTACATTACAAAGCTAATCTAATAAGTCTAACGCTNTTTTTAATCCAATAAATGACCTAAACATATAAATCATATAAGGATAAGAAATTGCATAAAGTCTTAACTTTCTATTCTAACTTCAAATGACTATAACTTCCTCGATAGTGATCTATTTCTGATAATTAAGGTGTCAAATCGTTTCTTAAGGAGTCTACTATAACTTCTTAGAAGACACCAAATCCAGAAAATGAGAGTAAGAATTGCTTAAAATCCATAACCGGTCGACCGCATAAAATAAGGTGTCGACCGCTGCTAAAAAACAGAGAGCATGCCTTCTGAAAATCGGGATCCAGTCGACCGTTACCGGTCGACCTAATTACAAAATGGACGACCTCACCTTACGAAATGGTCGTCCGAATTTCTCTCCCAAATTTTGTCTACAAACTTGCAACATCTATAACTTTGTCTACATAGCTCCGAATTGAGTGATTCAAACAGATATAGATCACTCAAAGAGTCTATTTTAACTCTTATGAAGGACATAGACTCCAATTCGTAACACATATTGACCGAATCTCCAAAACTCTAACTTTGTACATAATTGACTGGTTTTCTAACAATTTACATGAAATCCTTCATTTTTATCCATCAATTCAACAAATACCATCATATAATCCTTACTGAACCTAAAAGAAACTCAGATGATAGAATAATTACCTTGAACCTCAGCTTCCACGAAAACTTCGGAGTCTTCACCTCACAACGCTTCTTTCTATCTCAATCTCACTCTCCCCGCGTCAAGACGCGATGACTTAAAGTAAAATAGGGAGAAAGAGTCGTGCTGGTAGGGAAATGGCAGACCATGTCTTCTTATCTCTTAATTAAACAAAATCAACCTTCAACCTCTAGGTCGTTGCTGACTTTTCAATTCAAATCATGAAAGGTTTCAACCGCTATTCAACAAGGTGTCGACCGAAAGCATTCAAAACACTTAGAAGATTTTTTAACTTTTCTGAATAACATCATTACTTATACCCCTTAAACCTTATTTTCTTCATCACCTTCAACCTACCAAATTGCTCACATCGATAATACTTTAATTCTATAATATTTACCCAACATTCGCAAAACAAATCTTAAACATTTTCATCTTAAAGTCACAAAATTCTAAAATAAAAATGAGGGTTGTTACAATGATAACTCGACACACATAATTGTCATCAAATAGCCTATGTTGTGTATGTGAACCAAACTCTCTTAATTGTGCTGATACTGATGAAGGTGACATACGTGTATGGGGTCGAGTCTTCGAAGGTTGAAATGGTCTAAGCCGAGATGACTATCATCTCCTAGTTGTCGGGGAAGTCTAAAATGCTTTTCGGGCTTATAATATATTTTCTGAAAAGTCGAAATTTTTTGCAAAATTTCGACTAGGAGAGCTTTGAGAAAATTGAAAGCTAGAATAACCTTTATTTATAGGAGAATAGGGAGCCGGCCATCAGCCATGGTCTTAACGGCTTTTTTAAGAGTCTTGGTCTTTTTGGCCTAATAATCTTAAACTGAGGGGCCATTAACTAACCATATTAAGAATTAAGATGGAGATATAAAACAAAAACATTTTTTATTTTTTAAAAAATTATAATAATAACAAAAATCCACAAAAGTCAATGGTGTCTCTTCTTTCGAAATTTCTCGTCCTCGTTCTCAGTCTTCCTCGTCCCAAACTTCCCTCTCTTTCTCACACTCCCCTGCCTCTCTTCTGCAACACCAAAAACTCATCACTTTCGCCCTCCTCGTCGCTACCTATCATCTGATATGTATTCCTCGCTATCTTCGCTCTTATCTGTTATTAAATACTTTAGTGCACTGAAACTTAAGCTTTTTTGGATGGTTTAAATTTTCTGAAATTTTGAGCTTTTAATTGCGATTTCTTCCAAGCTTTGTCCCTATGTGGGTTTTGAATGATTTTTGGGTCGACATTGAATTGAATCTCGTTATTTCTTAATTTGACTTTATAGTTTTGGTATTGTAGGATTTTATTCATCAATGTTTTTTATGCATTCTGATTCTTGTCGGTAAGTCCATGTTTTTGAACTGCTCATTTTGAGGTATTTCAATTCATGAATTGTAGACTTGCTCGAAAGAGTGTAGTTGTAGACGATTTTCCTTCTGTCTGAATCTGATCCTTATTGTCAGTTGGTCCGGTCATGTTCGGTTAAAAAAGAGTCTGAGTCTAGTATTCTCCACTAAAACCCTATCCAACTTGAATCAATTCAAATGTTTGGTGGGTTTGTTAAATCTTTGATCTTTCTATGTAGACTTAGCATCTCTCCTGTAGAACTTGTCAGACCCCATCATGAATATTGATGTGTATGAATTACTCTTTGGTTTATCTATTTATTTAGATTGGAAGAAGAAGAGGATTGATCCAACTTTCTAAAGATGGCTCACATCTCCTGAAAGCGCCTGCATATTCTTCCAACTCACTTTCAACCAGAATCTAGATCCTTTTGCTATCAATAGATTCAGTTTCTTCAATGAAAGTTCTTTGACTCCCATGGTAGTTTTGGTAAAGTAGCTGCATAACCATTGACACAGGACAAAAATGGTCGCTCGATTTCTCATGACTTACACTTCTCAGTGAGTTCTTGATGCCATCTTCGCTCTAAATTATTAATGTTTATTTCAATCACTTACTACCTCAATAAGCTGTTGCTTAGTTAGGACTTTTTAATTTCCATATGCCATTAATGCTTATCTTCTTCCATTGGAACATTCGCTTATCCAATCTGGAACTGAAGTCAGTCATTTTTTGCCTTCAAATGTTGCAGAAGTCCAGTTTTTACATGGCATTGCCATAGTCAACTATCTACTAAGTTAATTGTCTTGCACAGTTTAAGCCATGGGTTCACTCGAGGTACTCCTCATTGTGCCATCTGTCAATCTTCCCACTTTCAAATCAACACCAACAATCTATAATTGGATCTGAGTTATTGAGGCAGACACTGAACACATACATTTTTTCATACATTTTTTTCATTTACTCTCTTACACTATCTATACATTTATATGCGTTTACTTTTAACATATTTCACATGAGCTCAAGTGGGGAGTTTGTCATTTTGAGATTCCAATACTAATTCACAAAAATTCTTCTACCTGAAGTGTTGTTATTTTAATTAATTTTTTATGTGAATTTTTCCCTTTTTCCACAGCAAGTACAAAGCGCAACCTTAATCTGCTGCGGGCGGGTTTTTGGGACTCCATCAAATCCGGGTAAATGGCTATAATGTTTCTGTTCTTAATATCTTCAAGTTAGAAACGTTAAAATTGAATTGTTTTGCATTTTGTGGTTCCAAGAGGACTTCCGTTTGCTACTTAGCAGACGCTGAGTGCAAACCAAAAAAAAGGAAGAAATAACGTTTTATGTTCATTCACTGCTCACATCAATCTGCCACTACCTTTGAGAAAAATTTCTGGCTACCTGCCTTCCATGAAAAGGCTATATCTTTCTCATGATTGTAGGTTTTTAAAGAACAATACAACACAGATTGTCGACACTCCCTCTATCCCTGGTGAAGAAGAACCATTACCAGAAGAGTTTGTTCTCACTGAGAAGCCTCTACCAGATGGAGGAATTGAACAAATAATATTCTCTTCTGGAGGAGATGTTGACGTATATGATCTACAAACCTTATGTGATAAGGTAATTAATTGATATAAGAGTGGAAATCTTGGTTAAGGATAGAGCTAAATAGTGAATCTAGTTATTTTAATTTTCCTCGATACTAATTGTTTTCTATTTCATTTTGTTAATGTATAGTCATTACTGGTCATGCCTAAAAGATCTAAAATGCCAATAAATTATTAAGATCAGAAGGCTTTTTACTTTTTAGAAATGTCATGTATTTATTTATCTTAGTTCCGGATCCTTATTTGTGACATAAAGGATTAAATACGTGAAAATTTTCAACAGGTGGGCTGGCCACGTAGGCCGCTATCGAAATTGGCTGCTGCTTTAAAGAATAGCTACATGGTGGCCACGTTACATTCTATTAGAATAACACCTGGTGCAGGTACTTAAAGAGGACATTAAAGTTTTTGCTTTTACTTGTAAAGATTACTTGATGATTGCCATATTATACTTGGAGAAGTTGTTTGACAGAGGGAAATGGAGAGAAGAAGCTCATTGGTATGGCTCGTGCAACATCAGATCATGCGTTCAATGCAACAATTTGGGACGTCCTTGTGGACCCTTCGTATCAGGTTGACTCAATGTAACTTAAGCATGTTGAAAAATAATGCGAACCGGGTAATTGCTGAGTCGAGGCATATGATATTTTTTGTCGCGAATTTGAAATTAAAGTATGAAACCCAAGTTCATGTAGATAAAAGAATAAAGTCTTCAATCTGTTGCTATGGTAGAAATGTGTGCCGGGTTCTAGAGATGGGGCCGAGCTGACTTTGCTCTTTTGTTGCACGCAGGGCCAAGGACTGGGCAAGGCCCTCATTGAGAAGATTATAAAGGCACTTCTACAGAGAGACATAGGGAACATATCACTCTTTGCAGATAGCCAAGGTACACGAGCAATAAAACTAGCTGGTTTTGCTTCCCATGCATAGCACTAGTGATTGAACATTGAGTGGATGTGGTGTTGCAGTGGTCGAATTCTACAGGAATTTAGGGTTTGAAGCAGACCCGGAGGGGATCAAAGGCATGTTTTGGTACCCCAAGTATTGATCACCATTGGCGCAGCTGTATGCAGAAACCTTTTTATGAACTCTGAAGATTGAGATGTTATTCATTTGCAATTATGAAACAGTGATTCCTGTTGATTTATGAGTATTTATAGCCGTTGCATTTGGTGAGATTTGTGAGCAACTTCATTTATTAGAAACTGGAAGAGACAAGGCAGTTGAAATTGCAGAGAGAGAGAGAGAGATCCGTTGACAGATGTTCTACTTGATCTTAACCAGACTCTCTTTGGTTTTTTTGGTCTCTCTCTCTCCTGCCCACTTTTCTCATGGGATTGTTCTCGCGTATAAACTCCGACACTGGTATTAAGTATTAACTTGCTCTGGATTCGAGGCTTTCTTTCTCTCTCAACCTTCCCCACGAGAGGACGCTCTGCAACGTAACAAAATCTGTCGACTTCGCCTTCATCGTCTTTTCTTCGATTGTCTTCTTCTTGATATCCTTGTCTCTTCTTCTTCTTCTTCTGGACCATCTCTGTTGAGATCTTGCCCTCCTACAATGTCCACTTTCTAGTATTCATCCCATAATTTCGCTCCATTTTCTTTCTCTCTTCCTCTTTCAATATTTACTATTTTTATATCGGGTTTTTTATTACTCGCCGAATCAAGCTGCTTTCCCCTTTTGATCGATATCCTTTAATTATCTGGCTATCGATTAAAATGTTTCGTGTTCTGTAATATTTTCTCTTCTTCTCTTGGGCCTGATTTTTAACCTAACAATGGAGTTTAGGTTTGCTACTGGTTTTGTGACCTTGTTGAGGGGGATGCTCTAGGGTTTTGCCTGATCATTGCGGACTACTCAGCAGATTTCGCTTTTTTGGATAAATTAGGGTTTAATTGTAAGAACGTATTGAAGCACTGACTGTGGTAGGGTGAAGTTAGGCTTATCTAGAATGTTCCCCGGCTCCGATCTTTTCAGGGATTGGGACATCGGGTTCGACACGGGCGAGGTTGAGATTTGGAATTTTAACGCAGCTTAAGGTAATGGTGAACATTGATGGTTTGAGCATGGAAGAGGATTGTACATTATACAGTTGAGTAACACGGATCGAAATTTGAAGAGTATTGATTGTGACAAGTGTGTGTAGCTCTATCTATGGTGTTTGATCTTTTGGCTCTGGGTTTTGAGGAGGAGAGGTTGATAACTAGTGCTGCTGGATAGAAAAAATCTGATCGTATTGCAATCAAGCCATTCCATTCATCCAATAATTTTCCATACATCAAGACTGAAACTTTCGGCACCAGCTTATTTGGGATTTTTATAGTGAACAATCATTGAAAATTGTTCTTATCTTTCTCCAAAGAGGGAGAAAAGGGTTGTGATAATTGGAGTATTGGAGCTGGAGATGAATGTAGGGATATGGTGCATGGGCATGAACATTGTTGCCTGTTCGTTTCCTTTCTGGAACAGTGTGGCTGCAAAGTAAATAATACATTTTACTCCGCTGGAGAACTTTCTTCTTTTTTCAGGTTTTCTATGCAATGTCTCGCTGCTTTCCCTTTCCTCCACCCGGATATGAAAAGAAGGCTAGGCTGGAGGATGCTGGCTTGCTAAAAAAGGTTAATTTCTATCTCAAGAAATAATTGCCTTATATGTAAAGAGTGTCCACTTAAAGAGGAAAGTAACAAAAGCACATTAATGAATATTGTCAGTTTACCAATGCATGTTTTCTCCTTGAGGGTTATTATAACTCATATACACTATCGTCAGATCGAAAAAAGACTTTTAACTCATGGAGTGAAACAGTTAATTAAATGTTAGTTCGAAAAAGAAACGATGTCAGTGCTTTGTTTTCTTGACTTAGAATTGAATGTGCCAAGCCAGTGACTTTCTCTAATTGCTTTTAGTTTTAGAATGCCCAACAAATTCCTATCAATGCATCTTTCCATTTTACTAATGCATGTTTCTCCTTGAGATTATTATAACCCATGTGTACAATAGTCGGATCAAACAAAGACTTTGAACTCATGAGTTAAGCAGTTAATTAGACATTAGACTGAAGAACAGACGGCATAAGCTATATGACTTTCTCTTATTGCTTTAACCTTAGAATGAATGACGGGTTCTCTCATAGTCCGAGTATCTGGAAGTCAACTGTTTAGATGCACGCCTACTATTCTTTTTCGTTGTAACAATGTTGTACTAGGCTCTTTATCCTATTCTATTATTTTTTAGTAACTGTTCTTTGTCAATCTGTCTAATAATATTTTTACTTTCCTATGCTCTTTGAGAAAACCAACATTGAGTGACGAGTGTGGACTTTCATATATGCTATCCTTAACCATCTTCTATGAAGATTTGGAATCAGGGTGTCTTTGCATGAAAGATTAGAGATTAGTTTGTGATCAAGTATCTGATCGGATGTTTTAATGTTGAGGAATGAAAAAAATGGGTCTTTTGTGTCTTTTAATTGCATTAAAAGTTAGTTGAAACTTCTTTCAAGAAAGTAGTAAAAGTTTCCTATGTACTTGTAATTGTTCACTTGTTGGATATCTTTGAACTTATTCATTCTGGGGAAAGCATTTTAACCTTCTCCTTTGTTGATTTATTGCACCACTTTGATAATAGATTCACTCCCTTTTATTGTATTGGCTATCAAATCTAAATTTCTAGTGGCTTTAATATCAGTAGAAATCTTTTGGTGAAGTTGTTCTCTCTCTTTCCTTTATGCATATTCATATTTTATAATTCTTATTATGGCTTTCAGGAGAAAAGTTATGAAAAAAAGCTTAGGAAGGAGAAGAAGGACAAAGAAAAGAGTCAGAGAAAAGAAAAAAAGAGCAAGGATAGAAGCCAGGAAAAACAAAAAGAAAGCAACGAGAAAAAGGTTAAGAAGAGGGACAAAAGGGATGACAAGGATAAAGATAAAGATACTAAAAAAGCCTCAGATGAGAGGAGGCTCTTGGGTAAAAGTGAAACTCACAATGGAGAGAATCAAGAACAACAAGTCAATGATAGTTTTCTGTTTGAGAAGACGTATTATGAGCAATCTGCTGGTTACACAGAAGCTAAGCACATTCAGAACAACTATCAGGCCGAAAAAACACAAAGATCAGAATTCAGAATCAGGTATAATGAAGAGGAGAAGCTTTCAACTGCACAGTCGGAAAGAGATGATAAAATGGTTAGACTGGTGGCCAAAGGCGCTGCCACCTCAATGGAAAAGATTAAGAACATAAAAGTTGATGACAGTAAAATTGGCAGCCTGGGAATAAGAGAGAATGCAAAATTTAGCACAAGTGCAATGGTTCAGAGCTCAGCTGCTACTGTCCAAATTGGAGTTGAAGTTGTCTCTAAACCTCCTCGATTGGTGAAAAAAGACTCCAATTCATCAGAAAGAAAGACAGAGAGTGGGAAAGAGAGAAATGAAGAGATGAAAAAGGGAAACGATAATGAAAAACGGAAGGAAAAGAACAGGGATAAAGATGGGGAGAAGAAAGTTAAAACAAAGGATAAAGACAGAGAAAATAAGAAAAAGAGTGAAAAGAAGCTGGAAAAACTTGATGACATTAACAGGCGAGGAGATATGAATGCATCAAAAGAAACCAACAATGAAAAATCAATTAGCAGTCATTCTCTGAAAGCTTCCCAGCTACCTGCTGATAGTGACAAGTCTGCCAATCCAGAAGTAAATTCTAAGAAACGGAAGGAGTTTGAAAACAATGGTTTTCTGCAAAGTAAGTTCATTTGTTATGATCTACCATGTTAGTATCGGCTGTGTATTTATTGCCTTGGTCATATTTGTGGCGTATAAAAAGGATTTGAAAGCATGCCTGATCAATTTTTTTTTTAATCTAATAAGTTCATATTACTGCGATCTGTTAGTATCTCACAAGGTTTTTTGTTATAGCAGACGATATCAGACCAATAAACTTTCAAAAGCTCACTTCCTCTGGCCTTCCTAATCCTGGATATGGTGCTTTCGTAACTTGTGCTATAGAGACACAAGGAAGTGCAAATAATCTCAAGTTGGATAGTAAAGAAGGGAAGATTAATGGTGTTATAGAAGCTCACCCATCTGTCTCCTCCATTAAACCCACTTCCACGAGGCAAGTAGACCAAATGGCACCACCCCATCCAGATTGCAGGTACTTGAGCCAAATATATTCACTCCCCAAAGTGGAGGAACGGTCTGATATTGGTGACCAAGAGTGGCTTTCCAAAAGCAGTAATGCCAAGGAAAAGAAGCCTAAATCTTCAGAGGTGGAGCAAATGCCCCTGGTTTGGGCCAAGGCAGTCCCTATTGAGTCGGCTGATGTTTGTGCTTTGCCGTATGTTATTCCATACTAACGAGGCAATGAGCCAGAGGGGTTGGAATTCTTCGATCCATTTAATGTGGAAAATTTTCCCATTTTGGATCACACCAAGAACATGGTGAGGGCTAAAGCTACCCCACTAGCAAGTAGCAGTGTGGGTATTTAAGTCTTTGTGCTTCCTGCTTTTGCTACTGCACTCTGTTTTTGGAGTCTGCTTGGTGGAAAAGGAACACGGGCAGCTTGCATCACGGCAGGTCCCGAGATCAGAAGGTAAAATGATTTGGTCGGGCTGGGCTGGGCTGGGCTGGGAACTAATTGGGTGGCAAGTGAGAGAGTTCAAGGTAAGGTTATGGAGTTTGGAATTTTGATATTTTTGATTATTTTCTGCGTGGGAGATCAGATAAAGGAGTTTCTAATTGAAAATGATGAGAATATAGATGTGGTCTTTTTGCAACTCCTCCACTATTTTGATCTGCAACATAGAACACTCTTTTATTTACATTAATGCCAGATAGAGCAAATTCATTTACTTTTCATTTCTGGTGGATTCAAGATTGACGCTTAGCTACCCTTGCCTGGCGCTTGAAAGAAGTTAGCATTGATTAGGTGGAAGACCGAATGTTGTTGGATAAAGTGTTTCACTTTGTCACAACATAAATAGTAACCTGCGATTTGCGTGGTTTACTCATATATTTAACTTTGGGATAAAATCATAAGAACCCGTCTTCTCTCGAGCCTCATCACGATGCAGAGACTGGCCTACTGCACTGCATAGTTTCGATGCTAGTCTTGGAGAGTTTGGTTATAGCACGGGAGAAATAGGGCATCTCGCACAATTTGATCATATTCTCTAAGGTTGTTAGATTTTGAGCCTTCGAATCTATGAGCATCATATAAGTTTGAACAATCATTGAATTGCATAAATAATTATCTCAAGTGACGTGTCAATTCTAATCATTTTCATTTCCAGTTAAGCCAATCAAGGTTCTTTTCGAACACGTTTGGTTTTTGTACTTCTTTGTGCTTATGTTCGACAGTGTCAATAGTTCAATTTGAAACCAAGAAACAATTTCAATATTCATGTTTGAATCAACAAAACTTTAATGTGATATTGAAAAACACATCATAATTCAACTTCATTTGCGAAATCGATCAGCACATTCTAATCGTGAGCTTTTACTAGCTATCCATTGAGTTATTATATCACGAGGGAGGCGTGAGCATTTGATTTGAAACATTCATTGAAAGACCGCATAAAATACAATTATTAAGCATGTCCAAGACACCAAAAACCAAAATATTGCCCCAACCCTGCCAAAAGACAATCTCCAACCAGATAACGAGTTTTCTTCTGAATTAATCCTCAACTTCATCTCTGACGGGAGAAACCCGGGCATGTTAAGGATGAGGAGAGCTTCTGGACATCAACCTTAAGACTCTCGATGTGCTTGTTGTTTGTGAGCCCCTTGTTGAAGTCCTTCAATAGCTTTCCATGCCCGCTGAAGGAACTCTCCTATTTGCTCAAGGTCCTTCTCCACCAACCCTCTTCAAGTCATTGTAGGCGCACCTACCAATTTCAATCTCCTCATTAGTGGACATCAAATAAGACCAGCTCCAAGTTAACTCAAGAAAGAAAAAAGAGAACATCAATTCAATCAAAGGATGGACAACTAAAAGAGCAAAAAAGAATTAATCTTTTCTTCATACTGATTAATCCTAAGCACAGTTATTTTCATTAGAAATGGTGGGTTTGAGGGAAAGAAATTACTCTAATCTCTCTATTTCAAGTTTTAATTTATTCCACTAAGTATTGCACAAATCACACAGTTTCTCGACCTTATTGCCTGTAACATACAATGGTAGAACCTTGACAATCTCCATGATTTATCTGACTCTTCTATTAATGAAAATGATCTTGTTTACCTGTCAAGCTTAAAGGACGAAGATCCCAAAGAACAAGGTGATTCTGAGTTCCTCCCGTGACGAGTTTTATATCCCCTACTATGATCAAAACCAAATAGAGAAAATTAATATACAATTGGCGTATGGGTACATAAATTTATAAAACATAATATGCCCAATTATCAGTGGACACCTAACTATCCTGATAGTAAGAACAAAATTTAATTATTCCGTAAATTCTTTCAGACTTTGGCTCAAAACTACGGTAATGTAATATAAAACACAAAAACAAATAATAGTAGGATATCAGGACTCGTGCTTTCGTATACGTTGAAATTAAATCAAGGTATGATACGCTCATAATAGTTCCATTACGATAAATATACAATTTTCATTTATGCTCCTCAATTTTGAATTCGGACAATCAAATATCCAAGCATCTCCAAATCAGAACCTGCATTTTACTTATTTTGAAATACTTTGATGGTTAATCTGCTATTTACACTTGTTTTAATTATGAAAAAAATAAATAAAGGACTTAATTGTTAATAAAATCTTGAGTTTTGGCAAGGTAAAAAATCTTGAATTTAAAAAAAAAAAGCCAAAATGATCATGCTGTCCAACCTACACCATCCGCTCATTTTTTATTTATTTTTAATCTAAAAAATATTTTTACTAATTAAATATCGTTGCATAATTTGAAATTTTGACCTAACATCGACAACATTATAAGAAAATATCTTGAATTTTTTTTTTAAATTTAAACAATGGTATGATTTATTATAATTTTCTGAATACAAAAAATAAAAAATTTCATTAAAAATCCGTCATGGATAAAAAATTTTACAACTTTCAAGATAAACTCTTATGATGTTGTACTATTATAGAGCCAACTGATTTGAAAAAAAAAATATTTGGATTCAAATCACATACGGGTAAGTCAAATTATCAGTTTGTTCGAATTTTACAATTCTAAACGATAGCAAAAAATTGATTCCAAAAAACATAACAAAATTTTTATTTCATTAAACAACATAGTTCATAAATGTAACAGAAGAAGACCAGTGTGACCAGCGCAAAAATCAAATGGTACAACACAAAGAAATAATTGTCCAAATAAAGCAAAATTAGGACATCAAACAGGTTTTTTGGGACCAAAAATTGGAGAAATTTCATTTACTAGCACGTAGATTGCAAAAAACCTTGAAACTTATAGAATTTTTTTGTTGATATATTTTTTTTAATAATTTTTTTGTTTTTTTATTTAAAAAATTATAATAAATCTTATCCTTATTTAAAATTCAAAAAACTTTCAGAGAATTATCTTATATTTTTATGAATATGTGTCAAAAATTTTAAATATGATATTTTATTATTAAAAATATTTTTTAATTTAAAACAAATAAAAAATGAGCTGATGGCTGGTCCACCCAATGGCCATCTGTCATGATCTTTTGGTTTTTTTAAAATTTAAAGTTTTTTGACTATTTAAGTCAAAACTCAGGGTTGTTTTTGGCAATTAAAAAAAAGTAGAAGAAGTGAGTGGAGGGAGTTGGTAAATTAGGAGGCACCAACCGCAATCTCCCTGGATTCCTATTTTCGTGTGAGCCAGAGGCTGGTCGTGGGTAGATAGATATGATTTCAGCTTTGCATCACCATCACCACCAACTTCCCTCTTTCTAATTCTTACTATTTATTTACTAGAAATGTTATAATTATTTTTTTGATTTACTTGTTAAATTTTAATTATTTAATAAATATTATAAATAATTATTTTAATTATAATATATTAAAATAACTTTAATTTGATCAATCAAAACTTGACTCGTCATAAGAAAAAATAATAAAATATGTTGAGAAGATAAAACTAACATTATTTTTTATTTATTTATTGAAGATATGTTTAAAATACAATAAAAAATTTGTCCAAAAGCTAAGTCACGAAAACAACATGAATATCGAAGTAGTCCATCATTAGTACTCTCATTCTATCCTGGAACATGATTTTGATTTATAGATATTGATGGCTCATCGTGACTTCGCTAGATTGCAAACTCTAGATGTGTGCTCAAAATTTGTTATGGTTCGAGTCAAAAGATGCTTTGTATAAATTGTAGATGAAAGTGAGATTGAAGGCCAGGGTGTTCATCAGACATTTTAAAGGTGATCTATAGGTCTACAAAAATTAGAAAACCAAAGATGGTAATTTAGTAAATTTACGATGGACATGGTTTGGAAGCTTGGAATTTGTGCTTTCAAAATAAAACTTTTCCATTTCAAACTTGCCGTGGAAGTTGTCATATATTCAAAGGATTTGTTATGGCACATTCGGTGACACACCACCCTCGTTGAACGTCATCCCACGACAGATAATTACATGCATTCTTTTCTTAAGTTTTTCATTTCTTGCTTTGCATGAAAACTGTGCATTTAAAATATTTTCCTATCTTTCATGAAAACTATAATGTGTGAGCATGATGAAGCAAACAAGAATCTAACATATGCATTTGATTTCTTTATTTTCATTCCTCACTCCTCGAATCTTACATAGGCACCTGTTTGCCTTGAAACTATATCGAATCATCCATGATTGAAATCTTCTCTCAGGCATCTCTCACCTACATCAAATAACTTAATATGTGATAATCGTTGACATGGATACAGCGACGCCGTGGGTCATATGAGATTAGTTTTTTGACTAATCTGACTCAAACCCGTTCGATATTCAGTTGCTAGCCCAAATCGAAAATCGACCTAAAACTTGCAATCTGTTAGGAAAATTAAAAAAAAATGGAGTTGGGTCAGCTTGTTTTGTTCGATTGATTAAAAAATGTTTAAAAATATGATAATGCATATTTTTGGGAAAATAATAGCCACCGAACAGGAACAACTAATTAACTTACATAATATCTCTTACTAATTAACGGGAAGAAACGCCCAAGCTAAGAAAACATGATAGCTACTTAATTAACTTATATCCAACTAATATCTATTGAAATAAAGGTACAAGTAAATGACCAAGAAAAATATTTTCGAAATAATATTCACCGAACAATGAATGAACTACAATGGAATCTGAACAAATTTGTCAAATCCAAGAGTAAGAAGTATATTTACATGGCAACTCCAATATTATATTCGACCAATTGTTGAATGCCACGTGGCAATATCATTCTCACGATTTGGATTATTATGTACCACGGAAGAGATGAGATTAGTGCCGGCAAACGAGCGAGCCGGCTCAGCTTGCTCGGCACTGTAGCGACTCGAGCAAAAGCTCGAGCCGAGTCCGAGAGTGCAGCTCGTTCGAGTTGGCTCGTGGGCTCGGAAATATCGAGCCAACCGATCCGGCTCGAAAGCCAGCTCGAGAGCTGACTCGGTTGGCTCGGATTACTTGTAGTGCGGTCGACACTTAGTATACAAGCGGTCGACACTTAATGCATATGTAAATTTAGATGGCTGACCGCAAAATAAGGTGTCGACCGCTATACGTTCCAGAACGTTTTTAAGTGTNAATAAGTTATACAACTTCAATATACGAATTTTTTTTTTCTTGTTTGGCTCGGCTCGTTTAGGCTCGACAGGCTCGGATCGGCTCGCTCGTTTAGGCTCGAAGCTCGCGAGCCGGCTCGAGCCAAATTTTATTTAAAAAAGCTCGGCAGAGCCGGCTCGAATAGGCTCGACAGGCTCGAAAGGCTCGGCTCGTTTGGCTCGTCAGGCTCGACGAGCCGGTCTTTCCCGGGCTCGAGCCGGCTCGATTGCCAACTCTAGATGAGATCCAGAAAGCAAAAGATTCATCTCGGCCGTCCATTTTAGCCCGTTTCCCCATTTATACCAGCCTCTCGTCCTCTTCGCAAGTCGCCCGCGCCCTTGCTCTAGGTACTCTTCTTCTCTTCTCTGTGAGCTTCGATTCTCGAGTATGGCTTTGTCGGTCGAGAAAACCAGCGCCGGCCGTGAGTACAAGGTCAAGGACATGTCTCAGGCTGACTTCGGCCGTCTCGAGATCGAACTCGCCGAGGTTGAGATGCCGGGTCTCATGTCTTGCCGCTCCGAATTCGGCCCCTCTCAGCCCTTCAAGGGAGCCAGAATCACTGGCTCTCTCCACATGACCATTCAGACCGCCGTTCTCATTGAGACACTCACCGCTCTCGGCGCCGAGGTCCGCTGGTGCTCCTGCAACATCTTTTCTACTCAGGACCACGCCGCCGCTGCTATTGCCCGTGATAGCGCCGCTGTGTTCGCCTGGAAGGGTGAGACGCTCCAGGAGTACTGGTGGTGTACGGAGCGGGCTTTGGATTGGGGTCCAGGTGGCGGTCCCGATCTGATTGTTGACGATGGCGGCGACGCTACGCTTTTGATTCACGAGGGTGTTAAGGCCGAGGAGATCTACGAGAAGACAGGGCAGATTCCTGACCCGGCTTCTACCGACAATGTAGAGTTCCAACTTGTCTTGACGATCATCAGAGATGGGCTCAAGACTGATCCCAAAAGGTACCACAAGATGAAGGATAGATTGGTTGGGGTCTCCGAGGAGACTACCACTGGGGTTAAGAGGCTTTACCAGATGCAGAACAGTGGCTCCTTGTTATTCCCTGCTATTAATGTCAACGATTCTGTCACCAAGAGCAAGGTATTGTGTGTTATTTGATTTCCAATTCAGATCTGGTTTTCAATTCCTTTGTCAGTTCTTATAATGCTCTAGATCTAGGTTAATTACTTCTTTCAGCTTCATTTCGAGTCTGTTTCACCTGTAGATCTAGATGTTTCAGATTTGTTTAATAACAATCTCTCGTAGTCGTATGGATAATCTCAATAGTTTATCCGGCATGTGGGGATATCGTGCATCTCCCTTCACCATCCTAAGTTACTGTGCTTGTGCATACAGTTCGACAACTTGTATGGATGCCGACACTCACTTCCAGACGGGCTGATGAGGGCCACTGACGTCATGATCGCCGGAAAGGTGGCTGTGGTCTGTGGCTATGGAGATGTTGGCAAGGGCTGCGCTGCAGCTCTCAAGCAAGCTGGAGCTCGTGTAATCGTCACCGAAATTGACCCAATTTGTGCCCTTCAGGCTCTTATGGAAGGCCTACCAATCCTCACCTTAGAAGACGTAGTAGCTGAGGCAGACATTTTTGTTACTACCACTGGAAACAAAGACATAATCATGGTAGACCACATGAAGAAAATGAAGAACAATGCCATTGTTTGCAACATTGGCCACTTTGATAATGAAATCGATATGCACGGGTTGGAGACTTACCCTGGGGTTAAGCGCATCACGATCAAGCCTCAAACCGACCGGTGGGTCTTCCCAGAGACAAACTCGGGCATCATCGTACTAGCCGAGGGACGCCTCATGAACTTGGGTTGCGCCACAGGCCACCCTAGTTTTGTGATGTCGTGCTCATTCACGAACCAGGTGATTGCCCAGCTTGAGCTATGGAAAGAGAAGGAAAGTGGAAAGTACGAGAAGAAGGTCTATGTTTTGCCTAAGCACCTGGACGAGAAAGTGGCTGCACTTCATCTTGCCAAGCTCGGGGCCAAGCTCACCAAGCTGTCCAAGGATCAGGCTGACTACATTAACGTGTCAGTGGAAGGACCATACAAGCCTGCCAATTACCGTTACTGAGAGGAGCAATAAAGTTCTTGTTTTTGGGTTTAGTTTCGTTCTATTTTGTAATTTGAGGATTTATGTGGTCGGGTTTTGGAGGTTGTTTTGGTTCTGCTGTGTGGGATTGTTATATGTTGAAGTCTAATGCTGCCTACTTTTTTGTTTCAACATATCGTATCCTAGGAACTATTGTTAGAGAATTAAAGTCGAAAACTTGATTGGTGTCTGAATAAATTGGTCATTCCTCCAATCTGGAATCGCTTTTTATGTTGGAAAAGAAGGATCACATCTGCCATAGCCTTCCTACTCCAGTAGATCCGAACTGAGTGTAGAATTGTCAGCTTTGAACCAAAAGGCGAAACCCTCGCCCCCACACCCCGGCCCGACAGTTTGTGAGGGGGTTAAATTACGGTGATTCAGCAGCCCAGAGATGGGAGACCTGTACCTGATACCCCAAGGAGTTACCCCAACATTAAAGGTAAATTTCCCACACTAGGGCAGCGCAGACGTCGAACCCAGGCGCTTTGAACCAGATCTGCCATCCCTCGACCACTGAGGTGAACCCGCACGGGCTAGAATTGTCAGCTAATGCATCTACATTTGAATCTGTCGTCTAGTATTCCAATCAGTTAATTTCAAAATCTAATTAAATAATAAAATCACATTCCAATGATAAATTTTAATAATTCCAATCAATATTCTCTGCTAGGAAGTACGAAGGTATTGATTTAATTTTTATTAATCAAATCAAGTAGTTACAGATAAAAAAACTATTTAATTCGAGTCTCTCTGAGGCAGCGATAGACAGTTTGAGCTTGTGTGAAATGATTTTGAGAACCTTTAATTTGGTCATCGTTATTTCCGGGCCAACCAGAGTGAGAAGCAGCGGCCACCACCGGTTCACTTCCACTAGCCACCCAAACCCCCCTCCCCCGGGCGGTGGGCCGGCGCTTCACTTTTATGATGATGAGGGCCGCACGTTCCTCCCACCCTGCGCACGTTAGCTCCGCCCCCACCTCAGCGGTGCCCTCCCCCTCTCTCGTCAGATCTCAATCCCCTCAACCACCGCCATTTTCTCCTCCTCCGCCCCAAATCTCTGTCCTTCCAAATCTGATTTCCTCTCTCTGACCACCCCTTTCCATGTCTTCACAACCCTCCCCCGTCCGCGCTCCGCCGTCCGATCCGCCTCAGGCCCTTCCTCTTCTGACGCCACCCTCTCATCCCCCTTCATCCTCCTCCTCCCGCCGCCTCCCCCCGCCGTGCTGGTCCCACGAGGAGACTATAGCTCTCATCGATTCCTACCGCGACAAATGGTACTCGCTCCGCCGTGCCAATCTCAAAGCCAACCACTGGCAAGAAGTGGCAGACGCTGTTACCGGTCGATGCCCTGGTTCTTCGCCGCCAAAAACAGCCGTGCAGTGCCGCCACAAGATGGAGAAGCTGCGGAAGAGGTATCGCACTGAGATCCAGCGTGCAGGGCCGATGCCCCTTGCCCGATTCGTCTCTTCCTGGGTTCACTTCAAGCGCATGGATTCCATGGAAAAGGGCCCCTCTGAGAAACTTGAAGAGTCGTTCAGCCCAGGTGAAGACGATAACGACGATTTCGACGACGAAGATCATGATATATACGGTCAATTAAAGAATTCAGCCATTTCCAACACCAAAATTAAGAGGAAATTATACGGAAACGGCATTACAACGCCCAGCCAGGCGTTTCGAATCAGAATTCCGTCGGGAGTGAGGATAGCCCATTCGGGATTCAACCCTAACCGAGGATTCAGCTCTGGGACGAGCTTCGGAACTAGGGTTTTGAGGGAGTGCGATTCAGGATTAGCGAAGAAAGAGGGTCGAGAAAGAGAGAAAGAGAAGGACCCAGTTGCAGAAATGGTGTCTGCAATCAGAGCTTTGGGAGATGGGTTCGTGAGGACAGAGCAAATGAAGATGGAGATGGCGAGAGAGATGGAAACAACACGAATGGAAATGGAAATGAAGCGAACCCAGATGATTCTTGAGTCTCAACATAGCATCGTCGAGGCGTTTGCAAATGCAGTCTCGGAGAAGAAGAAGAAGCCTAGGCGAATGCCGTCCCATGAAACTTGACCGGAGCTCAGAATTCCGGCATGGTCTCTGTGAGTTTTGAGCGTCGATTAGTTTGTACAACCTGTTCATCTGCTTCCTTTGTTCTTCTTTTTCAGTCATTTCCTTAATAAACAGATAGACATTCAAGTTTGAAAAAGTAGATTGCTTAAACAAAAGATGAGATCACAAATCAGAGCCTCTTCAAACCAAGACAAACTCCATATCCAGGTTCTATGACCAATCTAAATGCAGGGCAGTGCTTGTACGAAGGTGAAAGAGAGAACTCAAACTTCATCAGAATGAGGGATACAATCACTTTCAGCTCGACCATAGCAAAATGCTGGCCAATGCAGACACGCCCACCTGCACCGAACGCCAGATATGTTTGCGGAGTTTTGCACGCCTTCAGAACTCCAGCAAATCTCAATGGGTTGAACTCGAGGGCATCGACTCCCCATCCGTTGCAGCTCTGTTGCACCATCGGAATAGGAATTTGAATGTTCATGCCCTTTGGAATTTGAAGCCCTTTGAATGTTATATCTTCCATTGCCTGTCTCACAATAAAGGCCGAAGGTGGGTATAGCCGGAGCGTTTCTTGAATCACCATTGTCAGCTGCACAACTAATCTCATAGTTCACATGGCGAAATCCGAACAGAAGTTCATTTATGCAACAATGCTTCATACCGTTTTCATTATTCGAAGACTGTCGACGTTGAGAGCCCCGTCACTGAAGCATTGAAGAACCTCTGACCGAGCTCGAGCTTGCCAATCCGGGTGCAAAGCTAGCAACATTAAGCACCAAGATGCAGTTACGGCAGTGGTCTCATGGCCAGCAAAGTATATGTTCTTGCAATTATCAACTATGAATTTGCTTGGACTTATATTTGATGAGCGACCAATTTCATCTTGTGTTTGAGAAGCGTGAAGAATCATCTGCAGAAAATCCTTCTCATGACAATACTTGATCCGGTTATTCACGACCTTCACTATTATCGATTCAATTTCCTTCTCGAGTTTCCATACCTCTCTGTTGGCTTTCGTCGGTAAGTACCTACGAAGCGTATAAATCAATCAATCCAAAAAGATTAGAGCAATTTGAAGCTAGCACATACCTATGACATGGAACACCAATATTTCTCCTGGCCATGGCCTTTTGAAGGGATCTGATCTTCAAGAATATCTCCTTCCCTTCTGCATAATTCGACCCGAAACAAGCCCGAGAAATTATATCCGCAGACAAAGATCTCAAATCCTCATCTACTGTGATATCTAAATCTCCTCCACTTTCTCTGTCAAATTTACTCTCCCATGACCCTAGCATGGACACTGTTGAGTCCACCATTAGTGGTACCATTTCCTTGAATAATCCAGATAAGAACATCTCATCGAAAACAGAATTAAGGGTATGAAACTAGGTTAGACGGCAAAGTTAGAGTTATCTACCTTGACCTTGTCGAGGTAAAATTCAGGGGCGATTATCTTCCTTTGGTGAGCCCAAAAATGGCCGCTGGACGTCAGAATGCCGTCGCCGAGAAGAGGGCCATAATCATTTGCGAGATATGAAGGCTTTCCTAAAGTCAACGATGTGCACTTGCAGATTTCTTTGATCATCTCCACCTCTGTCATGCATAGAAATTGAACACTTCCAGTTGAATATGTGAAGATCTCCCCTAAAGAAACACATCAAATAGAACGAAACAACAAGACGAAGTTTAGATTGGTCTCCAGAAAAAAGAAATCAAAGCGAGCTCGATTACCAAACTGCTTTCGCCATTGTTCCAAATGGGGGAAGAGAAGAGAAGGCCAGTTATGAGAAATCGAAACAAAGTGGTCCCCATCACTTTCCGGAACATCTGTGGAGGCAGATGATCGGGATTCAAGATGGATTCTCTTGATTTGGGGAATGTTTCCGAAGAAGAATGAATAACAAGAAGGCCCCCCGATGCCTTGAACCAAGAGCTTGGCCCTCAAGCGCTTCGGTTTGAGGACGAATAAATTGAAAAGCCATAGAAAGAAACCAAGAAAAGCGCCGAGCATCAGAGTCAGAAGCAACTTGGCCAGAGTCTTTTCATCCTGCTCCATTTCTCTACCGGTGCCTTTCCTGCTACGCCGTCCCGCAGTGCTTTATAGTGTAAAATAAAAGTGGAGGGGCCAAAGGGAACCCAAATGGTCAGCCTGAAGGCAAACTTTACGGAATCTTTTCATAATTTACAAATAATAAAAACTTTCTGCTATTATTGCTTCTCTTTTGAGTTCCGCGAGGAACAACGCTCCAACTTCTCATCTGGATCAGATAGTTTGATGAGTCGCCATGGCTGAAGAAGATGACGAGTCGGTATTATTTCCTTGAATACCTCCGTTTTCTCACGGGGCTAAATGCACCCTAAACCCTAAATTCGGGTAAAATAGACAAATTAAATCTTAAGTTTGAGAAAATAATCTAAATCGCTGTAATTTTAGCTAAATCTTCCTTTGTTACCGTAACTGAATAAATACATGGCTCGGTTGTTCAGACATATGCCATCGTAAATCAGCAAATATGACATAATAAATCGACAACTTATTGTGATATTTGTCTTTGCTAATAGATAATTCAGTAGGCAAACATGAAATATACTGAAGAAATGGAAATTGATTATTATTTACGGAATTGCCATTCAAAATTGCATTTTTATTAATTATTTACGATCGGATACACTTGAATACTTGCATTGCATTTACAGATTCTTTGTTTAAGTGGAAATTTTGGAAGCATTACATTACTAATTAATTCTCTATTTTATTTAATTATTGTTCTGGGTTAAGGCTAATCCTCTGGTTTTAACTTGGTCCTTCCCTCAAAACCATAAATTCCACGCACTCTCCGGTCTCCTCGAATGCCATCCATTAACGGTCTCCCAATAGAGCGATAAAGAGCAGCCAACTCCCGCCCATCGCCAGCGAAAACGAAGACAATTCCTAGTTCTTGATTCGCCCCTGTAGCTAATGCATCAGAAGAAATCGGAACTTCAGATCGGAAAAGAAAGCACCGGCGTCTCTTCCGATTTCAATCCTACCCCTCCGCTTCTCTTCCCCTCTTCTTTGAGCTCAACTCACCAGAAGCTCCCACAACCGCCGCAATCCATTTTTTCTCTGTGCCCATCTGGGAATTTTCCTGAGATTATCACACAATCGTCTCCCATGAAGAACCCGTTGTTCCTTCCCCTTCGGCGCCCTACAAGAGACCAATTTTGACCAAAAACCACTCGTTATCCCCAACTTTGTACAGATTCCCCTCAACTCCGCCTTTCGATCCCCGTAAGCCGCCTTTCGATGAAATTCATTTTTGGTGTCTGCATATATATGTTGCTTGGACTTTGTGTTCTCTGTTTCTTTTTGACGAATTTAACGTTAACATACCCCACTGACGTTAATCGATTGTTCTAATTCCATATGGCCCTTGTCATATTCTTGTCGGTGGAGATGCCGGATTTCAAGATTAGATCTTCACTTGATGGCTGTTATACTAAAAATTTGCAGTGTAGAGAGGGATTGGCCGTAATGGATGCTAGCTCATGACTTATAATTTTAAGAATTATTTTTATTGACAATTAAAATGGTTTTTTCTGTATTCCACCTAAAACAGATTAGGTTATTAGGTTCATTCATATTCGCTTGACATATTTTGTCTTTACGCTCTCGAGTTTCATTAGTAAAATAAAAAGAACACCTCGTAGATTGGGTATGAGATCTGTAAAGTTGAAACAAAGGACTTTTGGTTGTGCGAACAATATGAAAAGGTGGCTTTTGCAATGTCATGAAAATCGTTGCAGAAGGCATTGCAAAGAAGGTTGTCAACCTCATTTTCTAGAGTTGAATTAGATTAACACTGTTTTGTCCTGGTAGACACATTTACTCATATCCTGTTGGTGTTTAACCGACACTTCGGCCTGAATGCTTGGTTCTTTTTACTGGTTCATACATAAAATTTTATTTGTTTCTGAAAATCTTGTCTTAAATTTGAGCATGGTACATATGTAGGAATATTGATTATTTAGTACTAAACAAATGATTTCAAGTCCCTTGTAACAGTCCTTTTTTTTTTAAATAAAATTTTCTATTTTGAAAAGACGTTTGACTTCAAATTCTTTTAGTAAAACTCAGTGAAAGAGTTTGGATAAAACTGTGAAAAACCCATCATTTATTCAAGTCAAACATAACATCACACGAAAAACAAACATATCATCATACATATAAAACATATTTACAAAACGTTTAGTAAACATATTTATAAACATTGTTCGAAACTAAACACTCCAAAATACATCAAAACATCTCTTGACATCCCTACGGGTCGGCATTTAACGATTTAAGCTTCACGCACCAGATTTGCCTCCTCCACGGCGTGATTATCACATCAAACATGGAGGGCTAAATTTTTCACCTTCATCTTCATCACCTACATCACAAAACATAACCTATGAGCCTAAAGCTCGGTAAAAAATCTCATGAACTTACATGCCTAATATGCTGGTGCTTTCGTAAAAACATACCATTCATTTCGTTCTTTATCGTTCTCGTTTGCTTGACCTGGCTTTCCACCCCGTGACCACCCTCACCACATACCTCACCAGGTAGCCCCCAGGACCTCTTGACCAGGAAAGCACAGGCCTTCTCGACCCGACTTTCACCCGTGTGCTCTGATCAAAAGCTCTACCCCCGTGTTCCACCAAAGTCCATCACATTTTTGGGTACCATCTCGTGGCTTCATCTCATTGTTTCAGCTAATGCATCGAATGCCGGAGACGTCCCATACCATCTCGACATTTGGTTGGGTGACATTTTGAAAACATGCATGAAAAATATTTTCGTTCTTTTCTTAAAACATGATGCATGAGCATGATCATGAACATACATATGCATGACATATTAAAATATCTCAATCATATGCAAACATATAATAAGCAAGCATCTCTCAATAACATGAATGACATTCATAGACTTTCTTAGCATAATTATACTCATAAAGCAATTTACACATCAAACATCAAACATCAAATAATGTCAACCATGCCCCAATCAAGCCCAAATTATTTAGGTCGGTGTACGGTGCGATACACCCCAACAGAATATTATCATTAATATACTTATAATTATTAATCAAATACATTACTCATATTAACAATGCAACCTTAACTCTATTATTTGTGATGTAGTCCCCTAAGGGGCCAAAGACAAGCAAGAATTTACTTACTTGATCTCCTTAGCTTAGGCTTAGTATTCCGAGTCCTTAAGGATCCAATGAGATTACTTATATACCTTAACATCATAAAATAAAATAATATAAGTAAAACCAGTAATACCTTATTTTATCAGAAACTTTCGGCATTCATAACTTTTTCTACAAAACTCTGATCAAAACACTTAAGGTACCAATTTCATGCTTAAGATGTCTACTACATTTCTTCAGAAGACGTTGTGATCAGATTTGCACTTAAAAGCCTTATAAATTCTTTATCTTTAAAATTAGGTATAACATGACCCTATTAGTTCATACCATGTTTTTACCTCAACTTCTGATATACACAACTTTCGCTAAGCTAATCAGATCAGAATGCATAAGGTACCAATCTAAACCTTAGAATGTTGGCTACACTTCATTAGAAGAGATCATAACCAAATTGTAGCTCAAGACTTCGTAAAATTTACATTTCAGAAACTGGGTAACATAACTTATAAAGTGTATACTAGGGGTGGGCGTGAGTCGGGTTGGGTCGGGTTTGGGAAAATCTTTACCCGACCCTAACCCTATAAGAGAAAAAAAAATTATCCTATCGGGTTACGATTGATAGATTAACCTAACCCGACCCGACCCTATTCTTATCGGGTCAATACGGGTCGGGTTATCAGGTCATCATCATTAAATCAAATTAAATTCATCCAGATATAGAATATCATTCAGCATGCTAAAATCCATCAATCGATAATACATATATAGTATATCAATTTAAAAAACTATTTATCAATCGACCATTCTACCAAACAATCAAAGACAACATTACTTGAAATCTATTCAATAATCATCGGCAAGTTGTCGCATTCAGCTAAGTTCACAGTCGGTGAGTCAATGTCAATACCAAGCTCTGCAAAACTATCAGCAATTTCTGAAAAAGAAACATAATAGAAAATAAAAAAAAGTTATATTTCAATTGTAATAAGAGTAATGAGTTAATTTATTAGATAAAAAAATAATGTACCTTCATCAATTGTGTTATAATGTTCATCTTCCTCGCAATTCCAGGAACTTGGAGATTTGGAACGAAGCCAACTCTGAGTGCATATTAGAGCTTCTACTGTCTTCGGTAAGAGTGAGGTTCGAAAAGAGTGAACAACCCGACCACCGCAACTAAATGCGGATTCCGATGCGACGGTAGAAATAGACATAATCAACACATCCTTCGCTATTACACTCAAAATAGGATATCTAACAGAATTCATCTTCTACCATGATAGAATATCAAAATCCTCAGAATACGTTACTACTTTCTCGTTTAAATACTCCTCAATCTCCGACATCCTACTACTATCCTCAGAATCAGGTACTGATTTGTAAAGCGAAGAAAGTAATATATTAGTAGCACCAAATGGCTTTCTTAAAGTCTGAGTAGATGTTGTTGCACTTCCATTATCACCTTTATACTCTAAATATAAGCGGTGTAGGACAGTTTCAATCTTTAGTGAAAACTCATCAACTCGGCTGTCATCTAACAGAAGTGAAATACAATGTCTGAGCATGATTTGTTTGCACCTTGGATCTAGTAGAAGAGCAACAAACATGAGGGCAATCATCATATCAAAGTCGCCCTAGTACTTTTTGAATTTCGCTTGCATGCTTTTAGCCATGGTTTTCAACAAGTCATTATCACCGATAGCATAAGCGTCGATTGTTAACTTCAACTTACACACTTCACTAATATAAACATTCGAAGTCACATGAAGAGAGGTAGAAACTGTCAATGTTGCATTAAAAAAAGCCTTTAAAAACTTACAAAATTCTCGAATTGTTGCCCAATCATCTTCGCTCGGAGGCCCTTCTTCACCAAAAGACATTAAATACTGGATATCGATCTCACGAAGTTTTTCAAATGCCTTTTCATATTTTTCTGCATGATCTAACATCAGAAAAGTCGAATTCCACTGAGTCGGAGTGTCACTCGTAACATTACCCGTGTAGGTGATTTTCATCAACTCTATGCAGCTTTTAAACTGTTGCAATGATCCAGGTGAAGATTTAATATATTTAACAGCCTTTTGAACTCGTTTAATGGCAGGTTGATGCTCTCATTAACAATTCATTTAATAATGTGTGCAAAGCATCTTACGTGAAGGCATTCTCCATTCAAAACCACTCCTTTCTATTGCCTCAGAATTTGCATCAAATAAGAAATAGCCACGTTATTCGAGGATGCATTATCTATGGTGATCGTGTAGACATTCACAATCCCTCATTCATGCAAACACGTCTCAATCATCTTTCCAATTGTCTCGCCTCTATGGTCGTCAATCTGGAAAAAAGTTTAAAATTCGTTTGTGTAACGTTCAATTACCGTCAATGAAATGTCCAGTCACGACCATATAGTTTATGGTTTGACTGGACGTCCAACAATCTGTGGTCAGACAAATCCTTTGCCTACTATTCTATAGGAAGTCTTTTAGTTGTATTCTCTCATTCTTGTATAATAACCCAATATCCCTTGCAAGAGTTCTCCGAGAAGGCATAACAAAAGACGGTTGAAAATATCTGAATGCTTCCTTGAAGCTATCTGATTCTACTAATCTGAGAGATAGTTCATCTTTGATCAACATTTTTACCATTACTTCACGTCCACCTTCTTGAGAAAAAAAAAGGAGCTGGATGAGAAGTTTTCTGCCTCTTCTTTCGTCGGAAATACCAACTTCTTCTGCTTAGCATCCTGGGTAGATAAATATTTTTTGCAAGATGACAAATGTCTTGACAAGTTTGATGTGCCATATTTCCTTGAATGACAACCGTAAACCGCACCGCAATATTTGCACTCTGTTTTAGGATCCTCAGAAGAAGTGTCGATCAATGAATAATGTTCCCAAACTGTAGATCTCAAAGCTCTTTTCTTTGTTGCAACATTTGTATCAGTTTCAGTGCTTGACGTACTTGTCATCCTGCAAAAGAAAAAAACAAAAAATTCAAGCAAAAAGAATGAACCATTTCTTGATCATTCTGTTCAGTTTGCGAGAATAAGAAAGTTTCATTGATTAGTCTACCTAAGTTCAGTTTGAATGAGACATTAAGTCCTTCACTTGCACAGTTAGATTCTCTTACCCAAATTAGACTTCCAAACAACAATTTGAGTGGTCAAATTCCGGCAAATTGGACTGCGTTGCAATCGCTATAACTATTGGATCTAACCGGCAACAATATTTCTCCTCCTTTGCCTGCTTTCAGTCAATCTGTCAAGGTTGTAAAATTTTTACAATGTCTGTTCTTAATCAGGCAACAATAGATTAGTAGAAATTTGTATCAACTTAAAAATAAACTAAGAAACAAGTCTGCATATTTGACAAATTTTAGATAGTTTCTAGACTACAAAAACACTGACCTCAGATGCAGATCGAATAGTCTTTCGTTTAGAACAGGCAGCAACAATCTCTGTCGATTTCTAATGCCATAATAGAATCAAGAATCCACCACACAGCTCTGTTTTTGTCGTGTTACTTGATTCAGAAATGGTGTCTTCATGTTGCACGTGATCTGTTCCAGTAAGGGATACTCTGGTTTCTAGAAGATTCAAAATGGAATTATCGAGAGGAATTATTTCTCCTTTTTTAGATCCTTCTGTAGCATGCTAGGCCAGAGAGAAGTCGCTTGAGCTGCGGTCGTTGGCAGAGAATCCGACCCTTGTTCCATCCAACAAAAGAAAACGATGATAATACCCGACTCGTGGCTAAATCGACTAAAAAAGACTAATCTTAAGGCTTTGAAAGCTTGATTCAGATTATCAGAAACTCCACAGCGAATTAAAGAAGGCAGTTATTAGAGAGAAGAAAAATTGGTGAAGGAGCAGTTAAGGGGCAGCAAAGGGGGCGGCTGACGAGTAACTTTGAACTTCTAGCCTTCTAGCCTGTATACCCATAGACTACCTTCATAATTTCATGTATTGTTAACCATGTAACATAAATTTCATTCCTTATAAGTCATTACAGCACAAAAAAGAACAGTGTAAAGGTATTTCTTGGTATCTTAGGGCTTGAGTCGTAGGCTTTTTGTAACAACCCTCGTTAATTTTAAGAATTATGATTTTAAAATGAAAGTGTTTAAGATTTTTCTTTATGAATGTTGGTTACGATTATGAATAATTGGAAGAAGAATACTCTGTCTGGGGTGTATCACACCGTGCACCGGCCGAAGTGTTTGGGTTTGATGGTTGCTAAGTTTAAGTAAAGTAATGAAGTAAGATGTGTTAAATACACTAAAAGATTACCTTCAAGTAAGATCCGGTCGACCCCAGGATTTAGGAGGGGCGACACAAATGGAAGTTTCGATCGACCCGAGGATCGAAGAGGGGTCGACACAATTATAATGCTTTCGGTCGACCCGAGGATCGAAGAGGGGTCGACACTTTGTATTTCTGGTCGACCGCTATGGATTAGCGGTCCATAGCGGTCGACACTTTGTTCACCGGTCGACCCAAGGATTTAGGAGGGGTCGACACAATAGGACCTCCAGAACGCTTTCGGTCGACCCCAGGATCAAAGAGGGGTCGACACAACTGGAACTTTCGGTCGACCCCAGAACCGAGCGGTCGACACAAGTCATTCTCGGGAAACACTTTCGGTCGACACAACAGACGAGCGGTCGACACAAAAATTATGGATAAAGTTATTTGGATTATTCTAGATAAAGTTACAATTGATTGAAGATCATGTTATACCAAAGCGATACTTTAAAATTAATGAATTATGTTACTTGTGTTTTAGGTTTTCAAGTGCAGCAACATATTGATCAAGTTTTTCAATAAGGCTAAGGATTTAAGGTAAGTTAATGTTGCATGGGATTGGCCCTAAAGGGGACTACATTACAAAAATTAAGATTTTATGATTTTGCAATATTCTGGATTGTTTGGGGTGTAATGCACAATATACCGACCTCAATTTATTTGAAGATATGTTTGTGTGCCTTGTTTGATGATTGGTTGATTTTTGGTGTTAAAATAAAGATACATGTTTAGAATGCTTGCAATGATGAATTATATATTTTATTGCATGTTAACATGTTCATGCATTTTAATTGTTCATGCATCATGGTTTTAAGAAAAATATGAAAATGATTTGCATGCATGATTTTCATGATAATATGCAACAAGTCGTTGAGGTAGGAGCTCGAGTTAGACTGCCTCGAGGGAGGCCAAATGGTGTCTACTCTCTCCTGTGGTACCTTCAACGATCAAACCAATGAAAGAGTGAAATGAACGAAATGTACGTAAATAGTTATATGTTGGGCCGGGTTTGAGTTTGGCTGTCCCAAGAGGTTGGACCAAATGGTGCCTACTCTCCCCTAGACGGTATTACTCACATTAACTGGACTGTTAAGTGAAAGAAAAAAAATGAAATGAACGATACCGAAATTGCATTGTTTTTATAAAGCAGCATATGCATAAAGGTCTCATAAATGTTTTATTATTATGGATTAACTTACTGAGCGTTAGGCTCATTAGATAAGCTTTGTAATGTGAGTGATGAGATAGATATTGTGGATTCTACTTATCGTGGAGATGCTTGAGGTGGTGAAGTACGTCCATTGTGGAAGTTTGCAGCTGTTAGTGCAATTTTGACTGGTGGGCGACCTATGTAAATGGAAATGTTTTGTTTGAAAACTAATGTATAATATTATGTTTGGTCTATGATTGTTTTGTAATAACTTGGTTTTAATGTTAAAGTACAAGTATGTTTTGATTACTTATTACGAATAGAATCGATTTTGATGAAGTTAAATAAAAGTCTTCCGCTGTATTTTATTTCAAGGATTTCAAATTGATAAGTTTTACCTTAAATTATTTAAAGTTAGTATGTGTTTACAAAAAGAAAAAAATTTAAGCAAGGGAAAAACAGGATGTCACATATTCAACCAACCATACATACCTGTTTAGAGTTTTCATGCTGGCTTAGTCGGTACGAGAGTTATTTCTAGAGCCAACACATTTGCTACATGGATGAGTGAGTCTGGCAGCTTATCACCTGAAGAAAGAAGCCGACGACTAGCATGAGTGTTTCTGGCGAAGTCAGCTAGAGTTATCATGAGATCATTTTCGAGCTTTGTGCATTGAACATTTTAGCCAACCGTTTACCAAAATATCATTGGCAAGCTTGTAGATTTAAGACAGACAGGAATGATAACCCAATATCAGAAGCAGTTTCAGAGTCTAATCGCCAGAGCTCTCTCAGTCATATTGAATCTTTTCACAACTGAACTTTTTGATTATTTACGTATTGAGGTCAAGTTGCAGACATTGTAGACATTGCCGACATTAGAGAGGGTCATCATGGCCTTAGCACGAGGATTTGAGCGACGAAAAACAGCCACATCGTGTCCTACTCACTCCTCTTTCTAGCGTTTTTCGCGCATACTAACATCTTCTGCCATTCACCGTTCCACAGTGATCGTCCTTCCGTATCTATTGCCCTTCTATGGTTCGTGATGGACAATCTATTTTAACATGAGCCACAATTCTCCGCTCTTGTCTTAACAGAGGCAAATGAGAAATTTTAGTGCGGTGGGCTGACCTTCCATCCGAAGACCTTGGGAAGCCCTTTTCGTCTTTCGCGATAAGTTTCCATCTTTGCAGCTTGAAACAAGCTATTTTTCGTAGAAGGGAGTGATGTTAAAGACCTAAGTTCTCAGGATGCCTTTGTCGAAAAATATTATTTTTGTCGTGTCTAGTTTTCTATTGTTATTTCTTATTTTCCTATTCATTTTCTTAATTGTTATTTAATTAAGTTCGATGGTCAGTTTGATCTTTTTATATTCAATCAAGTCAGAGAGTCAACTTGTTCTTTTTTTATAAGCAATTAGGTTATGTACGTCTATTTAAAGAGTATTAACCCTAAGTAAGGAGTCATTAGTAAAAATTAATTCTTTCATTTCTGTAATTAATTTTCTCTCTTTTTATTTCTCTCAATTTCTTCCCTAATGAAAAAAATGAGTGATTACTCGTTCTAGTAATAAATCCTACGACGAAGATCCTAACACTAGGTTAATCATCTTAACATATATTTTTATATGTTAAGTTGTGATTGATCGAATTAAAATATAGTTAAGCTATTAAAATTAAAATAAGTATTCATAATATTTGTTAGACTAATTACATATCGACATATCAAAAAATTGATTAAAATAATATGCTAAGAAGGTAAACTTAAGATTATATTATAAATACAAAAGTGGAAAGTCTAAACAGGCAACTACCCTTGTAAGTTGGGTAGTTTGACTCCAACTTAGTATCATGATTCATGGGGCAGTTCGCCCATGCGTTACACGTGCCCTTGCTGATGACCAAATCTAGCCAAATAAGTTGTGCAGGAAGTCGTCAATCATCGATGACCCTTCTAATATCACTCACTCGGAACACAACGCTCATGATTACGCGTTCTGTACGACAAATGATTTCAGAAAAGCTCGCTCAAATTGAAACTCCAACGAAGTTAGCTTAAAATAAATAGGGGAAGTCAAGTCCATGTGAACATGGAAAATAGCTACTATCCGTCAGTTTGAACGAGTCAGGCTTCCTTTCTTTACTAAAATCAAGAATTACTCCAACTCGGAAACTCATCAATTAACACGGTTTTCATTCATTTCTTTACTAAAAAGAAAGACCATCTCAAGTGTTTGCGAATCTGGGGAGCTTTTGGGTCAGCAAAGGGAAACGTCAAGGAGAGGAAACTGTTATTACAAATGCTCAAATTCTTAAAGTAGATGAATTAAAGGGACAGAAGGAAAAGATACCCGAGTTTAACGGTCGGACATGGATTTGAATGAAAGCAAAAGAATCCACAAACATAAGAAAAGGGCTGTCAAAATCCGTTCTTTAAAGTTGTTGATTTCATTACATGCTCTCTCTTTTGGGGGCCGTTCGAAAAGAAAGGACAAAGAAGATGTCCTCGAAAGAAGCACTGAGCTTCGAACATGAAATAGTTCTAAGTAGCTTCTGGTTCATCACTACCACCAACCATGTTTGCCCCATTTCGTAATGCTATGGCAATTGACTGTAAAACTTTACAGCCCTTGCTCAGTCAAGTTCTCATAGGTTACTCTTTGACCACGATCACCAAAAGAAGAAGAGGGAATAGAGACAATTTTGGTCGGATGAACGTAGCAGTCCAACAATCCAAAAAACATACCAAATCAAATATTATTGAATCATGCCGCCATGGACAAACATTAGTTTACAAGAAAACTCCGTTTTTTGAATTTTTCTCCTCCGTGAATGTTTCATAGTACAATAATCTTGGTTCTGAAGGAATGTATTCGTCTAATTTGTAGCAGGGATGATTGACTATTCCCAGCAGACAGCAATGGTCCATCGTCAAAGAATGTTGAAACCAACGGTTTTGGCTGGGAAGTGCTGTTTCTTTCTGCGACCAGTTAGAATCGAGGAGAACCAAGAAGAATTCGAAGAAGTGTAAGATGTTGGTTCATACAGATCCTTGGGTAAACCTTGAGAACCTTGTTCCAATTTGTCGGATGTAAACCAAAAAACACGGGACCAAAAAGATAACACCCTCGTCTGCTTTTTCTCACATGATCCAGTAGAAACAAAAATGGAGGTCGTACTGTATTTAGGACCCACCTGTGGAGTACTGTAAGACAGCTTATACTGATTCAGTCGATCGTCCGCCTCGTCGGACTTCCGGCGAGAGATGTAGGGCGAAACAGAGCGAGGATAAATCAGAGGAGTAGAATTAGAGTCGGATATTTTGCGTGAACAATCGAACCGAAATTGGTGGTGGTGCTGAGCCTGAGCCTGAGCCTGAGCTTGGGCGGCGATGATGGAAACAAGTCGGTCCCGAAGACAGGAGGCACAAACGCCGACGGAGGCGGAAAGGTCGGAGGAGTGGTAATCGCACCCCATTGTTGGAGAGAAGAAGACCCAAGGCTGGTAGTAGAAGTGGGGATCGGAGCATTTATACGGTGGATGGGTTCTGCAAGCGGAGGGGATGCTATGCTGTATCTCTTGGGGTTTATTTGTTTATTTGTGGGTAAACATTTATATCTTAAAAGTATATGAATAGTTGCAATTATAAGTTCAACTTTTAACCATTTTCAATAAACACTTTAAATTTTATTATAATTTTAATGAATACTTTATTGTCAAGTTCTTCACTTTAATGATATTTATTTATTTAGATAATACATTTAATTAATAAATAGTAATTAAAGATTAAAAATTCTAAATTTGTAAAAATTATTATTGTTTATAAGTTTAAATGAGTTAAATAGAAATTTTTTTTACCATTGCATCTTTTTTATTTATCGATAAGTCGTTAAACATTAACAAAATTGGCAAAAATAACTTAATAAATTGACTCACATTTTAACATTAGAAAAAATCGTGTTGATAGATTATTTGTTACAATTATGATCAAATTTAAGGTATTTATTGACTATTTTTAAAGTTTATTGAAGATGAGAATTTTCAAGACTTTTTTTTAGCTTTCGATAACATTATAACCATAGGAATGGGAAAATGACCTTTTAAATGACACAAAACCTAAAAGAGACGGCAATCTAGAGTGTTGAATTTGCAAGTCTAAACTTGATTATTTGTTTCCTATGAACCTGTGTAGATATCCTTACCAGTAGAAATAACACGACTGATAATATACACCCGAAAGAATACAATCTACTAATTAGCATATCAAATTTTGGGTTGATTTGGATTATATAAAAAAGAATTGATTATCAACCCAACTCAACCTCAAATATGTAATCGGTCTTGAAATTCGGATCAAACCATTGCAAACCCGATCCAACCCAACTTAAAATGTCTGGTTGGTTAGTTTTGCAAGTCCACTCTTTCCACCCCTACATGCTTAAGGTCTTTGCTAGCTTATTGGACGCAATAATGAAGAAACAAAATTGAAAGCCAAGTGGGGAATAATTATTGGCGTGAAAGGTAGGCAAGGGCAGGAGCGTGTGTTGTGGAGACCTCTACTAGTTGTCCCAACCGTCTTCATTTATTAATTCCATCCTACAAAAGCATTGAGTACACCAATACAACGTTGGGGTTCCAACAGTCTACGTTATTTCGAACAAAGCTAATGGTGGACTCAATTGCAAACTGGTCAGTTTGGAGTACACCTGAATCGATTCATCAATGTTGTAAGATTTGAAACGGGAATTTAATTAAGCTGATTTCAAATTCAAAGTATGATATTCAATATCGTGTGATCATGAAGTTCCGATATGAAATGTGATATTCAATGTAATTTGATCACATAGTTCTAATCTAAACTTGGTGAAAAATGAAATGACAAAATAAAAAAAACAGTACTCACACCAGTTAAATTTCTTATTGTCGAAGGACGTCCACTAAACTCAGTAGGAAAATAAAAATTAGGTACAATGCCATGAAATAAGTAAGCATAAATTAATAAGCCTACTTAGAAATTATTCATAAAGTTATGTGGTATGTCTTGAAAAATACTTAATTTTAATATTATTTTATTTAATAATTGTTAGTAATAGAATGATTAACTAAGTAAAATTACACGTTCTCATAAGAAATTTTACAGCATCACGTCCAACATTTGTATTAAAATATTTTAAGATAAATGCACACATATTATTCATTTAATACGTATGCCCAATACACTTCTTACGTAGGGTTGATATAACATTGAATATCACATTCATTCATTCAGCTTATTCATAGGAAATGCAGTTAAATATCAATAAGCGATGTTTAGAGATTTAATTATATAACATAAACTGAATGAATGTGAGACCACGAGAGTTGATTAAATTGCAAATGAAGTTAGGGTTGATCATGATCTCGATTGGTCTGATATTTTCAAATAATAGGACATGATCGCGTAAATTTGATTTGAAATTTTATGAACAAGAACTAGACATATATCCAGTTTCAATCGTAATACGAATATGGCATTCCTTATTTAATATTTTAAAAAGCTAATACAAACAAATAAAAGTAATTTTTTTTTTGTAAATTTAAGTAATATCATCCAGCCAATTATAATAGCCAAAGGTTACCTAAGTACATCGAGTTTGTATAATTTCTTAGTTAAAAATTATAATTTAGCAACAACAAAATACGAATTTGAATTACTAACAGTATGGTCAGTGTTCTAACCATTTTATTACACGAAACGCTTAACCGGACATCATTATGAAAATAATATAGGTGCATAAAAAACAAAAACCAAATCAAATATGCTGATTTTGTTCAAGATCTTTGATCTGGTTTAGTTATGCACACCTCTAAATAATATAATAGTTGCCGGGGCTGTGTTTTTATTTTAATTTCACAAGTCCTTGTATTAGTATTCTTACTAAGCCGTATGAAGCACACTCTGAGACCTTAAGGTAAAGGCGTGACTATGACTGAAACAATAGTTGCCCACACTGTTTCAAAGAGGGAGATCAATACTTGCTTTCCTGAGCGCAGAACCATCTTTCTTCATCTCTACTTAATTTATGGGGGACTAAGCATCCTTCCTAATCAACTCTCGTGGGAGGTGTCATAGTTCCAAGGGGGAGGTAATTAGCAGGATCACCATCGACCCTCCACCGACCATCCACTGACAGGCTTTCTATCATCCACGCCAATACTTGCCTTATGCTCCAATTCGTAAATGGCTTAGTGGATATAGGAAATTCCAAAATGGACTCTACTTTCTACCTGGATCAAGCTCTTACTTTAAGACATTCAAATAGCAGTAACTTACGACTCAGAGTATTTTGCGCTATGACAAGGCACAACAAGGGACTCTTGAGGGTGGAACCAACTGAGACTACGAGATCTTACCAGTTAGCTCCGAAGAAACAGAAAACAATACTGCAGTTTAGATTTCTCTAGTCAATTTTTTAATTGGCGCATGTAGACAAGTTGGGTGGGGCAAGCATAATCTTGAAAGCATAGAGTTCAGTATAGCAGGAAACAACCCAAACAAGTATAGTTCTACACAGAAACTTCACATCAATATATTAAATCAATTAAAGTATTTACATTTTACTTAGAGACCAGCATTAACTTCGGGTTAGCGGAATGAATATAGGAAATTTCCCCATTTTCTACATTTAGATGCTGAATATAAAGGAAAAGGCACCACCTGATCAGCATAGTGAAGTCAATCTAAGGGGCACCTTCTCCCTCTCTGCACCTCCTATGCCATCGGCTGCGAATCGAATGACTTTCTTGAACGCAAAATGCACGCAACTCGAAAGAGCTATCCAGCACATCACCTCGTAAACAAAATCTAAAGCAGGATCAGACGATGACGATGACGAAGGCTCATCCCAATTATTCCAACTGAACCGGTCAAAATTCCACCCCTTACCACCTCCCTTCCCCGAGCCACCATAAGGACCATCCCCGCTGTCGCCTCCAAACTTCTCGTCTTCGGCGTCGCCAGCGTACGATCTTCGCCTTGTACGACGCTTTATCCGAGGTAGAGTACGAGGCGCGGTTCGGTAAGAACTGGATCTCACGGCTGGTGGAGCAAGAGCATCGACAGGGAATATCACTGCAGAGATTTGTAGAATTCCAGATGGTGGATAACTAAACGAATTCTCCAAAATCGAATCGAAGCTCGAAAAATTGTGGGTGGGCAGAGTATCTGGTAAACGAAGAAGAAATTTTGCAAATCCTAGCCCGTGACCGGTAATAACTGAAACAGTTTCAGCAATGAGAGAGACATCCATGGCGAAGACAATCTTTGGAATCGATGGAAATGGGAGGAGAGAGGTAGGGCAAGGAACCGGGAAAATTGTGGTGAACGCAAACCGAAGTCCAACACGCAAATCGTCTAATTGCCACGTGGTCTTCTCCTTGGTATCCAGCTGGCCATTTTGGAAATACTAAGGCCGGGTCCACTTAGAGCCCAATAACCATGAGAATTTCTTTCCAAAATAGGTTTGATTTGCTTTCTTATTTTTATTATTTTAAATTGATTATTGAAAATAATAATAATTTATAATATTTTTTTATTAATTAGAGATAAAAACAATTTATTGAAGTGAGTTGAGTTTCAAAAAAATCTGATTCATCAGTTCTATCATAGGTGTTTTGGCTTTGCTCTGAGTTTGAGTTGAATTTAGGTCGAAGTTTGACCTAATTTGGTTGGTTTAACAAGTTTTGAATCGATTTTTCAATTCACAATTTGGTTTAGCTTTCTCAATTTTAGCTCTCAAAACTATTATTAGTCCATCACTGTGGTTTTAGGAAGATTTAGGACAAAAATGGTCCAAATGTTCCCAAAACTGGACATGATATAGCATAAGAACTATAGGTTTTGGACGTTCTACTCATTGTATTTTCTTTTAGTAAATAGTTGAAATTGATTCAATTATTTTTAAAGCGATTAATTTTTTTTAATTAAAAGATCCATTTACTTCAGTATTTCAACTATAGTAAATATCAACTTTAGTTTACATAAAATTTTAAATTTGGTTCAAACCAAAATCGACTAAAAAAATTTTAAGTTTGTTTTAATTTGACTTCACATAATTTTTTTAACTACAAATGAATTAGATGCAGTTGTATAACGAGTTCGGGCTTGGTTTGATGTTCTGACCAATGGCTAAGCCTAGTCCTAAGTCACTCAATCGGGACTTCGTCTCCTCTTGCAACATAACTCAGAAGTGCAAAGAACACTAGGGGGCCTAGCCGAGAGGAAAGGTGCGAAGAACTCAAGATAAGTGTGAACATTGATGTTTATCCATTTCATTATTTTTATGTTGATTTCCTGTACATTTCCTAACATCTCTCCACCTTGATTGGTTTCAGAGATCTCCCATGAGTCATGATATTTTCTCTTCATTCTTCTCCTTCCTTTATCCACCCTCAGCCCAAGATCGCCTACCTTGTTTGTAAATTTTGCTACTCTCCTACTCAATACCACCGGAGGAGTCTACGACAGCAACTTCCTCCTCGCTCTTTCCTCCGATCACACTATGGCCACGACAAAATCGGGATTTCAAGAACTTCATGACGAGATCGATTTTAAATTCATCAATTGTTTGGATTCTCGTCAGAGAGTCTATCCCTAGAATGAGTAATCATCTCTCTTCCTGTCATAGGTGGGAGACAAATGAAAGAAAAAAAGAGAAAATAATAGCTGAATAAACTTCATTGATTGATTCTAAACCTTGAAGAGTAATGCCTATAAATAAGCTACAAACTACTTAATTTGAAATAGGAAACTATCATAATATCCTGTAATTAAAGAAATAGTAATTAAGGAAATAATAATTAAGAAAATAATAATTAAAAATTAAATGCAGGATTTCTTAGAATATTGTTTTCTTATGAACGCATCTCTAGGATTTTCTTCTATAACATCACTTCAATCCTCGAAAAACATTTTGTTTTCCGCAAAAGAAATGGAGATCCTCCCACGTCACTTCCTCCGGAGGTAACTCAGCTCACTAGACTAAGAGCACCCACTTGCCTCTGTTGAGTTACGATCGAAATATGAAGGATGGTGCAAGGACGGTGCAATCTTTGCGAATTGGAGGTAATTAAGGTTCATGCGGAGGAATGATGCCTTTAAACGACTTTAATAGGCTGATATGAAACACGTTGTGTAGACGACAATTGTCGGGCAACTGGATTCGATAAGCCACACTCCCAATTCGCTCAAGGACCTTGAATGGTCCATAGAATTTCAGAAAAAGTTTATGGATGGAAGATTTGACTACTGTGCGGCGGCGAAATGGATGTAGGCAAAGCCAAATCCAATCATCGACTTGATATACCACTTGCCTATGAGATTTTTCGTACTGGGCCTTCAAGCGGTTTTGTGCTTGTGCAAGCTTCTCTTGAATGTGCACCAAGACTTGATCTCTCTCCTAAGGGGCCTTGCATCTACTCGAGTGAGGTCCGGTTCATAAGTAAGTGGTGTCGGTGGTGGGCGTCTGTATACTACTTGAAATGAGGATGTTTGGAGTGCCGAGTGAAAGAAAGTGTTATAACAATATTCTACTCATGGCAGCCAACAAAGCCAAGACTTGGGTTGTTCTCCAATTAAACAACGGGGGTACATCTCCATGGTATGATTTACCACTTTTGTCTATCCATCAACTTTGGGCAAGGCGTCGACAAATTCCATAGAAATATCTGCCCAAACTATGTCTCGAAGGCCAAGTGGCTGGAGAAGACGTGCTAGTTGTAAATGTTCAGATTTATGGCGTTGAGAGATCAAGCAATCCGAGACATGCAGCAACAAATGCACAAAGACCAGACAAGTAAAAATCAGATCTAAGATGCACTAGGATTTTCTGAACCCCCTCGTGGCACATGTGATGTGCATCAGCCGATATAGTGCGAATAAGAGGAGAGCTTGGTCGAATATAAATTCAGCGCTTGTAATAAAGAAGCTCATAAAAAAAAAACGACAATGGTGGAGATAATTCACATGCAGAGACATGCTGAATCAAGAGGGCGCTTCCTTCTGAGGAATTCGTGTCGTGTTGTATATCTGCAATAAGGGATGACAATGGTTGGGAAATGGCGAGGAGCTACGACGGAGACTCATCCCGATGGGAGAGGCATCAGCTGCTATGTTCAATCGAACGAGCTGATATTCCACTGAAAAATCATATCCTAGCAATTTGCTGATCTAGTGTTGTTGTGCCGACGATGAAATTTTCTGTAACAACCTTCATTTATTTTTAGAATTTGTGACTTTAAGATGAAAGTGTTTAAGATTTTTTTTATGAATGTTGGTTAAATATTAAAGTATTAAGGTATTGTGAATATTAGTAAATTAGTAGGTTAAAGGTGATGAAGAAAATATGTGTTAAGGGATGATGAATGTTGAGGTAGTGTTACACTTCTGAAATAGTAATTTAGATGATTTGGAAACAAGTTGGATGTTGGAATAAAAGTTGATAAGTGTTGAATAGAAGTTTGAGAAAATGGAAGGTTGTTAGTGAAGGACCTGTCGACCTGTGAATAGTATCGGTCGACACCTTTGTCGTGAGGAACTTGGTCCGGTCGACTTACGTTAGAAACCGGTCGACCCTTGCAAGGTGAACCACCTTGACACAATGTTAAGATTAGCCAATTTCAGAGATTTTAAGTTCTTCAAATGAGTTTACTTTCTTCTCCTGAAAATTAATAGACTTGTTGATGGAACTATAGCAACAAAAAATACTCAATTTAGAGGTTTTTACAGAAAGTTATGGGTTTTGGAAATTTACAGTTAGTAACAACCACCAGGTTGAAAATCGTTAACTGGGTAGTTTCAGTTTTCCTATTTTATCATGCTACAGATGAGCTTAAGTCACAAAGTAATCTTCTAAAAAATTATATAAGACATCAAAAGGAGAAGATGGATAGGTTGAACAACTAGATTGAAGTTGTGGTGAAAAAGTTATGCATGTTAGAAGTTAATGAATTAAAACCGAACTAAGGAAATATGCACTTTTGAGTGATGTGTGGTGTTTTATATATTTTATACCTTTACGCTCCGAATTTGAAGTTTATGTCTTCTATAAAGTTAATCTAGACTCAAAAAGAAAAAGAATAGCGCTTGAATAGTAGAAATCTAAATTGTATAACAAAAGTTATGGAAGTTTTAACTGGCGGTCAATGCCTTTATTGCCGGTCGACACCTTAAAACTCTCCGGAATTTCCTCGGTCAACACCATGGTTAAGCGGTCGACACCATGGTTGAGCGGTCGACACCTTAGCAACCGGTCGACATAGAATAGCTCTTGGGTAATTTCTTTGGTCGACACCATGGTCGAGCAGTCGACACCTTCACCGACTTAAGTTGAAAAGTCAGCCAAAACGTGGAGAATCCCGATTGGTGGACGTAAAATAAAGGTTGTTTTTGCTTAATAAACAACATAAAAGGGCATTCGGCTGTTATTTTCTTCCAGCCACGATCTCTTCTCCATTTCTCTAGGTTTTATGCTTCAACTCAAGGGAGAGTGAGATTTCAAAAGAAAAGAGGTATTGTGAAAAGAAAAGGGGTGAGGTTAGACACCATTGAGTGGAAAAGTGAGTTATTTCAAGAAGGGTGAAGTGGAAGATTCTAAAATTTCGTGGAAGCTGAAGTTCAAGATAATTTTTCTATCCTCTGAAGTTTTTCTAAGTTCAGTAATGATGAAATGATGGTATTGGTTGGATTGGTGGATAAATATGAATGATTTCATGTTAATTGTTGTGAAATCGGTTAATTATGTACAAGGTTAGGGTTTTTGAGATTCGGTCGATTTGTGTTAAGAATTGGAGTTTATGTTTTTCATAAGAGTTAAAGTATACTCTTAGAGTGATCTATATTTTTTTTAATCACTCAATTCAGAGCTATGTAGACAAAGTTGTTGATGTTTCAAGTTAGTAAACAGAATATGGGGAGAACTGCGGTTGACACCTTACAGGTTAGGTCGACCGGTTCTCGATTCATAAAAGGCATGCTCTTTGTTTTATGTTACGTTAGTTTTCTGAAATTGGTGTCTTCTAAGAAGTTACACTAGACTCTTTAAGGGACAATTTGACACCTTGAGCATTACAAATGGATGAGTGGATAGTAAGTTATGACTTAATGCTATAAAAGAGGTCATGTTACCTGATTTATGATCTTTGAATGATCTATATGTTTAGGTCACAATTGGATTAAAAAGGGACTCAAGTGGATTAATTCAAGCTAGCTGCTAAGATAAGTTAGTATTAAGATTGTTTGGCCCTTAGGTGAGACTGTATTGCAAAGATTAGGATGTATTGTAACGACCCGATTCCCGAGATGCCGCTTTCTGCTTTACCCCACTTACTTACTTACTTTACTTTACTTTCCTTTACTTTACTTAGCTTACTTGCAGGCAGGCCGAGAATCGGTCCGTTACTACATTCTTACTTACTTACTTACATTACTTTGGTGGAAAACTCGTTATTTTAAATTTCTGAAAAAACTATCTTTAGTTTGTAACATAGTTTACAAAGAAAAGCGTCGAATAATAAAACATACATTTGAATTCCACCTGTAATGAAAATACATAAACATTCAATAACTTAAACTTACAGCGGAAGACTATAGTTCAAAATACATTCATTTATGAAAAGCTCTGTATCCATCACACCAAAATAAGGGTATACATTTTAATTACATATCCAAAATATTCAAAACATTCAAAACACTTTTTATTCTAACTATTTGTGTCGTGCATCACTCCCCGTCGGTCATCGCTCAATAAACCGTATCATTTGGGCACTCTTCTGCTCTATCCCCATGATCAGTCATTGGCACAATTTCCTCAATTATATTCCTTACATTGCAAAGCCTAAACTATGAGCCTAAAGCTCAGTAAGAAACATAACTATAAAATGCAATGCATGAGTATGCCATGTCGTTAAAAACAATGCACAATTTCATTCACATTTCTTAGGTTCATATCTTCTTTATCTTTGGAAATATTACAGGATCTCAAGAACACCCCCTCCACATAATTCAACATCTACTGATCGTGAGCTCACTACTTTACTACTTGAGGTGCTCAGGCCTGTAATAACCATTTACTTTACTTTACTGTTCTGATATTCAAGTTCTTAATTCATCGAAGATGAAACATAATTAGCGTCCCATACCACCAATTATATCTCGCTAACTCTAACTACGTTGTAAAACATGCATGAAAATAGTTCGTTGACATTTTGTAAAACTATGATGCATGACCATATGAACATGAAAACATCACTTCACATTACGTGAAAATAAACATTCATCACCAAACATGTCATGCAACAAACATGCAGCACACATCAAACAATCATCCTAATCTTTGCAATGTAGTCCCACTTAAGGGCCAAATAATCTTAATGCTAACTTACCTTAGCAGCTAGGTTGAGTTGATCCACTTGTGTAACGACCCGATTCCCAGGACTCCGCTTACTTGCTATTCTTACTTGACTTACTTGACTTTACTTTACTTATTCGGCGACCCGAGAACCGGTCCGCTACTGTTTCTTACTTACTTACTTACATTACTTTGGTGGAAAACTCGTTACTTTAAATTTATGAAACTATCTTTAGCTTATAAAATAGTTTACAAGGAAAAACGTTGAATTAAAACATACATACTCTCTTTGTAAACAAACATTTGAATTCCACCTTTTATCGGATATGCATAAACATTCAATAACGTAAACTTTCAGCGGAAGACTATAGTTCAAACTTAAATACATTCATTTCAAAAGCTTTGAAATCCATCACACGAAAATAAGGGAATACATTTTAATTACACCTTCAAAACATTCAAAACATCTTTTACTTATAAAGTAACTTGTGTGCATCGTACATCACTCCCCATCGGTTATCGCTCAATAAACGGTATCATTTGAACACCCCTTTGCTCTAACTTCTTGATTAGTCATTAGCACACTTTCCTCCATTATATTCCCTACATTGCAAAGCCTAAACTATGAGCCTAAAGCTCAGTAAGAAACATAACTATAAAATGCAATGCATGAGTATGCTATGTCGTTAAAACGATGCATAATTTCATTTTGTTCTTTATTGCGTTATTCTTTCATTTACATGTTCGGCTCCCCACCTCGTGGTTCCACCCAGTCCGTGACCGAGCTCTCCACCTCGTGGTTCCACCGCATTCATTTACTTGTTCGGCTCCCCACCTCGTGGTTCCACCCAGTCCTTGACCGAGCTCTCCACCTCGTGGTTCCACCTCATTTCATTTACTTTACTGTTTTGATATTCAAGTTCTTAATTCATCGGAGACGAAACATAATTAGCGTCCCATACCACCAATTATATCTCGCTACCTCCAACTACGTTGTAAAACATGCATGAAAATAGTTCGTTGACATTTTGTAAAACTATGATGCATGACTATGTAACTATGAAAGCATCTCTTAAATCACATCACATAACATGAAAATAAGCATTCATCACCAAACATGTCATGCAACAAACATGCGGCACACATCAACAATCATCCTAATCTTTGCAATGTAGTCCCACTTAAGGGCCAAATAATCTTAAATGCTAACTTACCTTAGCAGCTAGCTTGAATTAATCTACTTGATTTCCTTCTTAATCCAATTGATGACCTAAACATGTAGATCATTCAAAGATCAGGAATCCGGTAAAGTTACCTGTTTTATAGCGTAAAGTTATTGTCATAACTTACTATCCACTTATTGATTTGAGTCAATTCTAGTGGCATTGAATCACTAAAGGTGTCTATTACATTTCATTAAAAGACCATAATTTCATTGGAGCAACATAACTTCATATGTAACTAATAATTCCAAAACCGGTTCTAACACTCCTGATTTTCAACTCTTGTTTTCTATCCCAACTTCAAACAACCATAACTTTCTCTGTAATGGTCCATTCGTGATGGTCATGGTGTCAACGTGTTCCTCAAAGAGTCTGCTATAACATCTTAGAAGGCATTAGTTTCAGAAAACTAACGTAGGATAAAGTATCGACTATTTTTATGACGGGGGTCGACCGCTACCTGACAATGTGTCGACCGATGTTGACAAAACAGGGAGCATCCATTTCTGGACTCAAGAATCGGTCGACATAACCTCTAGGTGTCGACCTAACTTAACATAATGTGTCGACCTAACTTAACATAATGTGTCGACCGCTTATTCATGCGATCGACCTAATCATTTACAGAGACTTATTTTATGTCGACCGGTCGATAATGTGTCGACCGGTGCTCTCCCAGTTTCCGTCTACTAACTTGTAACATCCATAACTTTGTCTACAAAGCTCCGATTTTAGGGATTAAAATGGCTATAGATTACTATACAGGTGTACTATAACTCTTATGAAGAACATAAACTCAGATTCGTACCAAAACTCAACCTAATCTCCAAAAACGATAACCCTATACATAAATAACTTTTTTTTTCGAAACACTTGACACGAACTCCTTCGTTTTTATCCACTAATTCCACAAATACGATCATTTTTATCATTATTGAACCTACAAGAACTTCAAAGGATAGAAAATACCTTGAACTTCAGCCTCCACGAAATATCAAAGCTCTCCACTTCACTTCTCTTGAAATAACTTACTCACTCTCTCACGGATGTCTAAACTCACCACTTTTCTTTCTCAGCACCTCTCTCCTTTGACGAATCTCACTCTCCTTTGAACTTAGAGAAACCAGATGGGAGAAAATGGAAAAGGGTTTGTTGTTGGGTGAAAGATATGGCAGCCCATGTCTTTTATATCCTTTATTAACCATAAACAATCTTTCCTTCAAGTCCACCAATGAAAACTCTACACGTTTTGGCTGACTTTTCAATAGCATGTATGAATATGTCGACCCAAAAGTTCAATTGTGTCGACCCAATCTATTCCCGAGAGTGACTTTTGTCGACCGCTCATCTGTTGTGTCGACCGAACTTGTTTCCCGAGAGTAACTTGTGTCGACCGCTCGTCTGTTGTGTCGACCGAACTATTCAATTGTGTCGACCCCTCCAAATTCATGGGGTCGCATTAACACACAATTGTGTCGACCCATCCAAATTCCTGGGGTCGACATAAACTATCAATTGTGTCGACCCCTCCAAATTCCTGGGGTCGACATAAACTCTTCACAATTTCCGTACACTAACTTACTGTAACATCCCGTTTTTTTTTTTTTTGTAACATAAAAAGCTTTTCGTTGAAAATTCTTTTATCTTGCTTTTACATTTATTCTCATACATACATAGCGGAAGCTAACCTTTTTCAAATCATACGTTCATAAGTCGTTAAACATAAGTCACATTTTGTAAATATAAACTTTACAAACGTTACATATTTGTAGTTCAAAATAAC
>QAOC01024259.1:0-75886 GCA_003255005.1 Begonia fuchsioides
TAAGCCTTAGCGCGATCCCCGCGACCGAAGGCACACCATGGCTCTACTTTTAAAAGTCAACAACCGTGTCTCCAACGCTGTTACCTTGACTTTTTGAGTTCTTAATGGAAATAACATATTGATGTACACTTTATGATCTTTTACCATTTTATCCTAGGAAAGCTTTATTATGAACAGTTTCATCATGTAACTTATTGATGATTTCATCTTCACATTTGCAGGTATAGTTACGTGCTTAGTCTTCAATGTAATTGCTGTGATTGTTTGTTGGGTTAGAGGTGGCGGTAAGTTTTTCTTTTCCAATGTATTTCCTCATTAACCCAAGTCCCAACCTTCACTTTAAACGAATGTTATAATTGTTTTCATAATTTTCAGGAGTCAATATTTTTTTCCTTGCCGTTATATAGTCTCTACTTGGATGTCCTCTTTCATATGTGCTGTGGTACAGGCCTCTCTATCGTGCTATGAGGTATAATTAGAGGATAACATCTCCAATACTGCTTTCAAATAAGGTCATGGAAGTTTATTTGTGTAAGTTTTTGGAATTCATATCAATCTTCTGGCAAACAAATCCATAAAGAAGAAATTTTACTTAGACCCTTTAACATTTGATTGACATGAATTTTAGGACCCTCCAAGTTCCTAAAACAAAGTATACCAATTGTATGTTGCAAATAGAAATGTGATTCCTACCTCATTCCAGATCTTGCCTCCTTATTGTTAGATTCACGCGATAAGAATAACTACAATCAGTAATAAAATTGACAAATTAGCAGATTAACACTCGATATTCAAAAGTTTGCATCTTAAATTTGAGGACCTGTCCTGGACTTCCTTCTACTCTATCCCTATCTTATCTTATTCGAACTTCGATATTTCACTAACCTCCCTCAAATTTCTCAAACTCCTACTAAATTCTATTAACTTTGCAAACACACTACCCCTTTGATTATTTCCTAACATAGACTAATGTGACGAGGAGACTATTGTAATTAATCCTTCTATTTCCTGCAGGTTTTTTACATGGTTGGATTCGCCTTATTTTGCTTAGATTCTCTTCTAAGCCTGTGGGTTCTCCAGGTCAGAGATTCAACTTCTTGATCACAAGTTCATACTCGCGTATATTTCTCATTTTTTTTTCCAATAATTTGGGCGAAAAAACTTGCTATTGGCTCATAGAATTGGTTAGTATGCTCAGTTGAATGTCTTAACGTGGCCAACTAATTCTTTGCCATAGTTCATGCTCTGTATTGCCTTTCTTTTTCAGTTCACCCCAATTTATAAGAAGACAGACATTCATAGATACAATATGTTTTGGTTATATTGTCTTCTTTTATTTTATTTTATTTATTCTGATTTTAGTCTTATTTTTTGATTGGTTGATCAGAAAGTCTACGTGTACTTCAGGGGACATAAGTAAAGAAATGCTTGGACTCCAAGGTTCGCTAATTTCGAGAATTTTTCCATTTTTTGTGATGAAATCTAGAAAGTTGGATGGTGAGCATGCTAGTTCAATAAATGGTGCACGTGCGTAATTTTTATTTTTAGTTTTTTTTCATTTTAATCAATCTGACATGTTATTTTCATGTCATTCTTAATTGGCACAACTGGTTTTTACTACGTAGTTTTTGTTTTGTACTAAGTAAGATTTATTATTGAGTTTTTTTTTATTTCAGCCTTTTTAGTTTTACTATTTACTCTGTTAGGTCAGAATTTTTATACGTTTTTAGACGAATGTGTTATTGCATTGATTAATAATTAATTATTAAAATATTATAATTTTAAAAGAAAATTATATTTTAAAATAATTCAGATATGTTTTTATGTAAAAAATTAATTATTATATTTTTTTCCTTTCCTATTTATTTCATTCATTATTAGTCAATATGTCACTATGTAACATTATTTTATTGTTGTTCTTTTACTTTAATAAGGATTTTTGGGACGTGAAATTAATTTGTATCTGTTCAATGGTCTTAAACTTAATTAGAGCATCTTAATTATGAATTTTGCAAAAATATGAAATTTAATGTTGTCGCATGAGTACAAGACATTTGTCACGTTTGTTCTTTTAAGGTTGAGAGAGTTCATACAACACTTCTAAGAACATATATAAAAAACTCTTTTTGTTTTATCTTGTNAAAAAATATAATTTAATTTTTTAATATATAAATAAACCGTTTAAAATTAAAATCATACTAAAATAGCAAGTTTTGATTTTAATTTTATTTTTCGATAAAACGAATAGAAATATTTGTTTTCACCCCTAATTTATATTGTATTTAAAAGTAACGACAAAAGTAGAAAAAACAATTATTTAAAAAATGATAAAAAGTACAAAATTAAATGGAAATAAGCTGGCAGTGACGTCATCTTCCCGTTTCAAAAAAGGCGAAGAAACAGGAGCGAAGGTTCAGAGAGGAGTAAATTTCAGAAGGCAACGGGCAAGTCTCCCTCCTAGTCCTCGCTCGACTAAAGCGTGCTTCGCTTTTTGCTTTGGAGGGTAATGGGTTTCTCCATTTCTTTTCCATTTTTAATAATGCCTTTGATGGGTCAAGCGCAGAGGGCTCAGAGCTGTACAGCTTTCTGATCATGGCCAAAGACGAATTAATACGCAGGTTTTAAAGCCAGAGAGATGCCATTATACCCCTTCAGCTTTATCTCCACCTTTCTCAAAGTTTGAACATTACGAGGCGCCCCTAACTCTCTCTTGAAAATTTCGCAACCCAGCTGGGCTAATCAAAAGATTCCGCCATTTTTATACTCAAAAACCTCCCTGGCGAGCATTATGTAACGGAAACCCACTTTCCCTCTCTGTTTTCTGCGAACCCTAGACAAAAAATGGCTGCCCATCACGCTCGCCAGGACGTAGAAGTCGTGCAGACCGGTCGGGACTCCACCGTCAGCTCTGACTTCCAAAGCGCCGCCATGAAAGCCAAGAGGGAGAAGGAGGGTTACAAGGCGCACCAGGTGTTTGAAGAAAAGCCGAGCAGAGTCGAAGTTGGGGCTTGGTGTTCTTACGAGCTTTGCTCCTACTTCATCGTCACTTTTCTGGTTCCTGTTTTGTTTCCATTGATGATTAGCGAGATCGTTCATCTTCCACCCGAGCCTGCTAATGGCTGGTCCAAAAGCTTGAAGGGTTTCACTTGTCTTCCCAAAGAAATGCGCCTGTGAGTTTCTTCTTTACTTTTTCTCAAATCTCAAGCCATAAAAGAAGAGAAAACCCCAGATTTGTTCTATTTTGTTAGCTGCCTTCATAGCTTTTAACTTAAATGAACTATATATTTTTTTTCTGTGAGTGTATGCACACAAATTTCTTTCAGCCATGAAAGAAATCTGGAAGTTGATAGAAGATTTGCAGTATTTTTTTTCTTAAATTTGCCTTAGTGGTGTTTTTAGAGTGTATTGCTTTACAAAAATATTATCAAAGTTGAAAGAATTTGTTGGGAGACATGAGGGCTCTACTCTGCACCATTGAAAACCCCTCTAGTCTCTATCACGAATTATGATGCAAAGATTTTTAATTTAATATTTGAATATTACATTTTTCGACCAATGAAATCCGAAAGATTTTCTTTTTGTAAAGTGTTTATATTTTAATTCTCACGAGTTGAATAATTGTTGCTACTGGTTATATTTTATTTGATTTATTTATTAGAGGTGTTGTGTTTCATTGTTCGACCGACATAATTACTAACATGTTGCTGCATTATTACTTCTCAGAATACCACCACTTTAAGTTCATCTTTTACTTTTTCCATTGTATTTTAAAATTATGTACCATCTGTGGTCATCATGATAGGCATTAAATTGTCTGTAATTTCCATCATAGCACTACAATAAATTCACAAGTGGACTGAGGAAGAGTAAAGTTTTTGTTGAAACTTGCTCAAGAAATACGTTTGTATTATAGAACTTTTTAATGTATATAGTGAATTTCAGAGCTGTTTTATAGGAATTATTTGCCTTATTTACAATATTTATGGAATTGAAAACTTTTTTTTAAGATGGTTAAGTGCTGGATTTTTTATTATTTTAAATGCGTTATTGACTTACTATTACTACTTTTTTTACGGGAAAAAACATGATAATAGTTTATTTACTAGTCATATTCTAGTTAGATAGATCATCTACTGCATTTTCAAGTTTGGATTTATTGAATCTTCATTCTTTTTCTGTCTTTAAAGCCTGTTCCTACTTAAAACATATTTATTTCATTCCCAATTATATGAATCTTTTTTTTTCAATTGCAGGTACGAAAGACTAACATACAAGTCGATAGAAGCTGGGGATGCAAAGATTTCACCACTGATTTTGACTACAATTTCATGGGCTGTTGGTCTTTTCATAGCTGCACCCATTCTAAGTTCCCTTTCATTCCGCCTAGATTTCGCCAACAACTACAAGTTCATCACCGTGACATCCATTGTTGTCGGAGCTTTGTTCTGTCTCCCCACTGGATTCTTTGGAACAGTTTGGATCTTCCCACCTTATGTTGCCATCGTCGTTGCAGCCCATACCGTGACTTTCACCTCTCATACTCGACAGCTCGGCCTTATTATTCGAGGTTTTACGGGGCCCACCATAGAAACATATCAAATTCCGGTGAGAAGAACTTTCTCTGGCTGGACATCCTCCATTGCCACTGCCATAGGTGGCATTGGAGCTGCAGTTTTCTCCGCCTTCACTTACCACATGCTCGGACGTCCGGAGGAGCTTGTCAGCTTATGGGTAGTCTCCATCTTTTGCGGCTTGGCGTGGCTGCTAGGGATTTTTCATGTCTTCTTAAGCAACCGAGCAGTCTCACCCTCTCCTTCAATTTCGAAAACTGCCCATGCCCTTTTGATATTCAAATACCCTCATGCATTAGGTGCATTGGGGGCTGTGTTTCTCTCTAGTTTCACCACTATGTGCATCTTCACAGGGGGGATTCTCTTCCTAGTTGGCCAGCTTTGCTTTAACCATTACTTTCTTCTCTACTTGTGGCTAACCTATTTCCTCGTCCCTTTACTCACTCTGCCATTGCTGCAACCACTTCAACACCTCATCAACGCAGATGCTGCCAAAATGCAAGTCCTCGGGTTCCTTCTGGCGACCATCACTGCCGGAGTTGGATTCAGTTTTCATCACAGAAACTGGCAAAAAGCTCATGTTTTACTCTTTGCAGCTCTTCAGAGCACTTCGGCCGGGCTTTTGCATGCATTTGGAAGGGTCCTCTTGCTCGATTGCTCCCCGCCAGGTAAAGAAGGAGCCTTTTCGATGTGGTTTTCTTGGGTTAAAGTTGCAGGCATGTGTATTGGGTTCGGCGTAGCCTCTGCCACCCCTGCAGTCGTTCGAAGCTCTTTCGGGGCTGCTTTCATTACGGCCATTCTGGGCATTGTCGTGCTGATATTCGGGAATGTGAACGATTATAGTGCAGCCACGGCGGCCGAGCATGTGAGAGATGAGGAGAGGGAAAGAGAGACATTTGGTGGGAGGAAAGAGAACCAAGGGGCTTAGAGATGGGAAGGTAAAAGTGAAGAGCTCTCATTTGATTACTGATATTCTTTTGGAAATAACCAATGCATTTGTTCATACTTGTGTGATATTCAAATAGCAGTGTGATAGCTATTTGGATTTACTCTTCTTTTTTTAATATCTTTGTTAATTTTGTGAGATTTTTATTGGATTTATCTATCATGGCAAGTTTGTAAACCTCTGACGATGTTTCGATATGTTTTGTCCTTTTTATACGTGTGTTGTTTGCCATAAAAAGCATATTTGAAAACTTAGATTTAAGGAAATTTGTTGGATATGATTTATTGTGTAACGTAGAATAAGAATGAACAGTAGACTTTTGTTTTGTTTCTGAACGAGGATAGTGTTTTTATTTGATTTGTACGATGAGTATGAGTTTGACTCTGTCAAATTGTTGTTTAGATATTGTAATGTTTTGTGTTTTTATCATACTATGTAAATTGATCTCGAAAGGGTCGGGTTAATCGCTTTTAATTGTATCGATGTATTTTATCATATACAATGATTTTCAAATACACGTGAGCTTATAAACTTTAAACTTTGTAGTTATGATTCTGAATTTTTAAAATTGAAATTAGAGCATCAAAATAAGTTGTAATTTTGATTTTGTCCTTGTTTAGTTTTTACATATAAAAAAATAAAAAATATTTTTAATATTCTTAGATGGGAGTTTGAATGATTAAACTAGAGTAAATAGATTTAAGGCAAGTTTTATTTAATTTCGGTTCATGTTTTACTCGATTACTTGTCTTTTTCTACTCGGCGTGGACCGACGCGGATTGGGGCGGCGTCGCAAGCCCGAGCCTTTGTTGTGCTCGCGGAGACGTCATCGCCCTTGGCGTGCTCGGGCATCAGCGCGCTCCAGGCGTCGGCCTGCAGGCTCCCCATTCGGTCTGTCTTGAAACACAGACCAAGGAGTCTGACATGTGTGCGAGTCAACGAGCTAGAAAATCCGTGAGGCGCGTTCTTGCTTAGTTTTATAATTTTTTATTTTTAAAAGTCAAAATTAAACATGAATCATGATTTTTTTTAAATAAAAATTAGATTAAAATTGACTATTCTTCTCTGAATAGTTGTTCTGGTTAGACTCTACCCATTCCGAGGCGTCCTTCCTCTCATGGATCATGCACATAACATATGATTAATTAAAAATGAAATTTTATTTTTAAGATAAGGTTCAAAAGTAATATTAAAACGTATGATTAATTATACGACCAAACAGCTATAGCATGTTAGGCCGGAGACTAAAAAAAATGCTAAATTTGGGGAGATAATCCAGCGCCTCTGTCGTCGTGATCCGCGGCGATGGCGAAAGCACACTCGAAAGGGACAGCCATTGACAGGCCTGTAGAGTGTAGCACGAAGCAAGAGCCTTTTTTTTATTCTCTAATGGAGGCGATTACCACCTCCACAATCCAAAAGCGACAAACTTTATAAAAGAAAACTCCATTCGCATGAACTCCCTTCGAAGAAGCACTGATTCTCTCTACTTTTCTGGTTTTGGGTTTTGTTTTCTGTTTTTGGTTTTTCACAGTCTCACATGGCCGCACGCAGCCCATCCAATGGTGAAAGATAATCCCCAATTCCAAAGAGGTAAAGGGAAAACGACGATCTGGAAAGGAATTTACAGACCCAATTTTTCTAAAAATAAAGAATTTCCTTTACGCTTCTTCCGTTTCTTCCTTGACTTTGCTGTTTTCTCTCTCTAGCTCCTGCAGGCTGCAATTCTAATGGCGACTCTTCAAGATATTGGGGTTTCTGCATTGATCAATCTCATCGGTGCTTTTGCATTTTTGCTTGCATTTGCTCTGCTGAGAATCCAACCCATTAACGACAGAGTTTACTTTCCGAAATGGTACATCAGTGGAGGAAGAACCAGTCCGAGGAGCTCGAGGAATTTTGTGTCCAAATTTGTGAATTTGAATTTCACTACTTATCTTACCTTCTTGAACTGGATGCCACAGGCTATGAAGATGAGCGAGGCTGAGATTATTACTCACTCTGGCCTAGACTCTGCTGTTTTTCTCGGAGTTTATATTCTTGGGTACTCTTTCTTTCCATTTTCGCTGCTTTTTTTTTTTATCTTGACATGGATTTAGAAATCATGGTTCAATTTCCTTTCTTTGAATATTCTTTTAATTTCGATGAAAACTACGAATTTGTCTCAGTCTGTGTTCTTTTTATCTGATAATTGAGACCAACGATATCCCAACTTTCTTAATCCCTGTTTTCTTCTGCTCTTTTTTTTTTTTGTCTCTTTTTGCTTGTCTAATTGTTTCTCCTCTTACGTTTGGCGTGTCTATAATTTTGCAACAAGGTTTAGGCTTTAGATTTCATTCTCCGCCTGCGATTGCATTTTTTTGTTCGTTTTTGTATCGTCTTGTGGTCTGGGCTTACACGCAGACAGCTAAATTTTGTCTGATGAATTCATTACTCTCCTTGGCAAGTGTTTCTGTCTATGTTTGCTCGTGTTCTTCCGTGTTTTATCATTCCATTGATTTCTGCGATAGATGATTAACATTCTCGTCCACTTTTGCTCGTACGATTTTCAGTTTTGATCCTGATAAAACGAGCAATGGCTTCATATTTATGTTCAATAATATGGAAATCTCTCTAAATTCTTTGTTGACAGGTTAAAGATTTTCTTTCCAGTGACAATCTTGGCTCTTCTTGCTCTTATTCCAGTCAATGTCTCAAGTGGGACATTATTTTTCTTAAAGAAAGAACTGGTGGTGAGCGACATTGATAAGCTTTCAATATCCAATGTCCATCCTAAATCTGCAAGGTAAACCTACTTTCTCTTCATCAAAACTTAAATTTAGGCACTCTTACATTGAAAGCTTATCAATTTCGAATGTATAGTTCCATTTAACATCTTTTCATTTCGAATGTATTTTTTCGTATCTTAGTTACGATTGATTTGAAGTCAGGTTTTTTGTTCACATTGGCTTGGAATACTTGTTCACTATATGGATTTGCTACATGTTATTCAAGGAATATGATTATGTTGCATCATTAAGGTTGAGTTTCTTGGCTTCACAACCTCCGTGTGCGGAGCAATTTACCGTGAGTTTACCATTTGATCATCTTGTTCAATCTAGAAGAAAGCATTTTTGTCTTTTTATTTTCATAATGTTAATGATGTTTGGTTTTCTGGTTGCTTTAAAAATTTATAGGTACTGGTCAGGAATATCCCTCGCTCTTCTGGAAAATCAGTATATCCGATAGTGTAGAAAATTTCTTCAAGAGAAACCACCCGGATCATTATCTTTCTCATCAGGTAAATATTCAAGCAAATTTATCTTCATCGTGCTGTTGGGTTTTCAATGGATCAACGAAAGATTGGAAATATGTGATTTTGTTTTTCAATATTTGGTTTGTTTTTGTCGAATAGGCCATATATGATGCCAATAAATATGCAAAGCTTGTTCAGAGAAGAGATCGGTTGATCAATTGGCTTGATTACTACCAGCTTAAGTTCGAAAGGCATCCGAACAAGAGGCCAACTTGTAAGGTAAATTACAATTTCACATATGCAGATAGATAATGTGGATGATTTATTTATCTACTTGTAACGATTTTCTAATTTATGTTATTATCTTTTCAAATCTAATAAGTTGTTGCATATTTTTCGCATCTTTTTAAAGATATTTTATTGTTACGATCTGTGTAAAGACTATTTTAATAACTTCTGCTTATCAAATAATGCCCAGATACTTTATTTATACTGCTATGCATATAAATAAATATCTAGAATAAATTGGAGTTTCGTCTGATCGCTTGAAATTGCTCTCTATCAGATTGGATTTTGTGGACTTTGGGGGAGAAATGTCGATGCGATTGAGTGCTACAAACAACAGATCAAAGGGCTTGAAAGAAAAGTAAGCCACTTCTACCTCATAAATTAGAAACAATATATGTACAAGTCTTAAGCTTTTCACAACTTATTACGAGCCTCGTGCTCAAACGCAGCAAAGTAGAAATCCTACGCTTTGGCTGACAAATTGGGCCCCCGAGCCTCGTGACGTTTACCGGCGGAATCTGGCCACACCCTTTGTTTCTCTAAGCATCCGGAAGTTAATCATTTCCATTTTAGTGTTTGCTTTGGTTTTCTTCTACATGATACCAATTGCTTTCGTGCAATCCCTCGCAAATTTGGAAGGGCTTGAGCGTGTTGCCCCTTTCCTCAGACCCGTTATAGAAATTCACGAACATTTTTTCTATGATATGTTAAATCAATGATCAATGCTATAGTTTTACTCTTAAAAAATTTATAGCAAGTCAAACTAAGACTCGTAAAATTAACTTAATAAATTATTTTTTTCCTAATGTGTTATGATTATTGAACTAATGTTAGTTCGACAAGCCAGACACTTTTAGTTGTCGAAGATTAATCAATGTTATCACATGTTTACAAGTCTTAATTATATTAAATACACTTTAACCAGATCAAATACAAATTGACACGTCAGAAGGTATATTAAGAGAGTATGTGAAGAATGTAAAGTAACGTTACTTTTTCCTATTTCTATATATATGATTTAGTTAAACAGATATTGTTTCAGAATTCCCATAACAATTGGAGTCTCAATACCAATGAAAGCCACTTTCTTTATAACGTACATAATGGTCGATGGCTGGGCCGACATTGCAAGCGAAATTCTTCGGTTAAAACCGCTGGTCATTTATCATCTCAAGAACATGTTTCTGGTGAAGACCGTGAGAGACAGAGAGAAAGCGATGGACCCAGGGAGCGTGGAGTTTCCCGAAACTTTACCGAGCCTGCAGTTATACTTCATTTTGGGAGTTGTATACGCTGTCGTTACGCCAGTTCTGCTTCCTTTCATTCTTGCATTTGCGTACTTGGTTTATCGTCATCAGGTTAACTTTCTCTCCGTGCTTATTTTCTCGAACCTTTCTTGTTGATGAGATTGATGTTATTTTAGTCTACTTTCATTGATTTCTGTGCTGATCGTTTTTTTTCTTCAGATAATCAACGTCTATAATCAACAATACGAGAGTGCTGGTGCGTTTTGGCCGCACGTTCATACTCGAATAATAGCTAGCTTGTTGATATCTCAATTACTATTGCTCGGTTTACTGAGTACAAAAAAGGCTGCCAATTCTACTCCTTTGCTTATTGTCTTACCTGTACTCACATTGGCATTCCACAAATACTGCAAGCATCGGTTTGAGCCTGCGTTTCGAAAATATCCTCTCGAGGTAACTCCCGGTTTCTAACTCTATGATTTGCATATGCTTGATTAAATCATGACCCTTGATTCGAATGTTCTTTGATTTCTAAAGAGACATTTTGTAATAGATATATGTCCTTTTTTCTAGGAAGCCATGGCTAAAGACATAATGGAGGAGAGAACTGAACTGGACGCAAACCGGAAAGCGTTCTTGGCCGATGCGTATCTCCACCCGATATTTCAATCATTCGAAGAAGCAGTGGAGGTGCATGTTCAGAATCGGAAATCCCCGGTCGATAGTCCGATCAGCGAACTCAGCTGTCCTTCCCCACAACATCAAGTTCACCGGCCACCGTCCCCGACACAATATGTGTACCACCCCGAATTTCCTCCTCAATATATATATGATTATGGGTCTCATCCTTGAATTGCTGTGGAAATGGGTCTAACTGACTTGGCTTTCTGACTTGGCTTTTTGACAAGCACAAGCACCAGAAAAGCCAACCAAAAATTCACTCAATAACACAGGCCCAACAAAGTTGCTGCAAAAACTATAATAAATCCATGGCTAGCTTCATAAATTGCTTCAAAATCATCCATTGAAGAATCAAAACCAACAGCATGTTATCGACATGGCAAATCCGAATAAATCTCATTTATTGTTAGGCGAATTTGAACTGTAATGCTTTACAAATTACCTCGAATTATCTTGTCTAGAAATTGTTCAATTTGGTTGCTGTGCTGCCTCTACAGTCTCCCTGAGAAGGGATATAACTGCACCTGGTTCAGGAGCTCCAAACACTGAGCTTCCAGCCACAATGCAATTTGCTCCTGCCGAAGCTGCCACATCTATAGTTGAAGGTCCCAAGGCCCCGTCCACCTGCAAACCAAAACTAAATCATTTCAATTACTTATTATGGAATTATGCATTTGAATTTTGATTTGGCTTCTGATAGAGCATATCTAATCCAGCAACAAAAGAAACACACATCAAAAGAAAATATCGATTAAGTAACAAAAGAGTAAATCCCAAAAACACAAAATGGTAAGCAATTAATAGACTCCCTCTTCTCTTGATGATCAATTAATGAAGGCTCACCCTTCTCCCAAAGTTTTTTCTAAATTTCTTGATCTCTTATAGACACAAACCCAACATATTCATGCTGACCATAAGACTAAATCTATTGGCTCAACAGAAAAAAAAAACATAATAATAAAGGCTTTCTTGGCTCAGTCCGGTTGGGTCTTATCAGTTTCTTCCTGAATTTGCATTGTTTCTCAAGAAAGTGAAGAGATAAATTTGGATGTGCAGATGAGTAAACATGCACATCTATATCAAAAACACTAGCAGAAGCCTAGAAGGATTTGGAAATAACTAATGACTTTTGAGACATTTTCATTCGATCTTTCAAGAAATGCTACACTAGAAATGGGATGACATACAAAAAATGCATCCACTTTGAAAAAAATTAAGAAAATGCATCTATCCGATGGCCCTTGTAGAGAGAAGAAACAAAAAAAATGTAGAGAGACAAATAATTTACCTCTATATCAAGTGATGGGTACTTTTGTCTCAGTATTCGCACCTAATTAGAGCAACAGTAACTGTCAGAGGATCTACAAAAGCATCAAAGTAGAAAATTTAATCAAGTTTTGAGAAATGAAGACAAAACCTTTTCCATCATATCAGGCATAAACTTTTGTCCACCAAACCCAGGTTCCACGGTCATAATGAGGACCATTTCTACGGGATTATCACTGTCCACCTATTGATTAAAAAAGGTTCATTAGCAATAGAATGTCAACCAATTTCATAAAAGGGCATTATGCTATAATAAGGCTGCTTGATAATAAAGGTAAAATAAATGACAACAAACCAAAGGGGAATTGGAATCATACCAAAGGGAATATTTCTTCAATGGGGGTTTTGGGCCTTAATGAAACTCCAGGTCTCATGCCTTTCGCCTTGATTTTTGCAATAAGTTCTTGCCAATTTTCTGCAAGAAGTTATCATGAGAATGTTCTTCAAACATGAAGTAAGAAAAGAGTTAAAAAACTAGAGAATAAAAGAATATTACACTCATCTAGAAATATCATATTCTATGCTTCACCTTTGGTAACTTCTACATGAAATGTGAACCCTGAAGCACCAGCTTTTCCAAAAGGTTCGACATAATCGAGTGGATTGGTAACCATAAGGTGACAATCAAGATATGCACTGTAAATAGCGGCGGCAACCATTAACTTTTCAAAGTTCTAATAGCAAGAATAAAAAAAAACTAAACAAGAACTGAGTCTTAAAATGAAGTCTTGAAGAGTTTACTTTGTGTGTTTTCTCAAACTCTCAATAACTGGAGCACCAATCGTTAGATTTGGGACAAAGTGCCTGCCGAAAATGGAAAAAAAACTTTATTAGTTTGGTTGTTAAAACTAGAAAATGTGTGAATTAAGATCTCCAATAAGAAGATTGGAGATCTTGATCTCCCATGTAAAAGAAAAAAAGAAGTGTAAAAATAAAAATAATTAGCCGACAATACCAAGCTTCCACTTTTAGTAACTCCATGCAAATAAAAATAATAAGCCGACAATATCAAATTTACACTTTTAGTATAATTATGTAAAGAGCGTGAAAGGACTATAAACCAAAACAGTGGAAACCCAACCAAGGCATAATTTAATAAAAAGAATAGTAAAAGTGATGATGAAACACAAATAACCCAATAAAATGTGAGTTAAACCCAAGAAAATGAAGAATGGACGTAGCATCAAACGTACCCATCCTGCAGAAGAACAAAAAATGGAGATCAAATGTTGCATCAGGGTTCAATTCATTATATCACAAAACTACTCTGCTATCCAGAAGAAAACTTTTGATAGTAAAGAAGAAAATAAATTATAGTGAGCTTATAATTTCAAGTTCTTCTATCTTGCTCAATGAACAAAGCTGAGTTTATAGTTAAAACTTGCAACCCTTAGTATTAGATTCTTAAGGGCTGCTCTCCGTGCAGAGAAATACATTTATGTCAAACATAAGTGGATGAAACATAAATTTAGTGACAACCCATAGAAAATTATCATTCTTGAAGCTTAAAATTAAAAAAATATTACCGTAAGGCTTATGTGGGCGGAATTAGAAACTTAATGGATACAAAAAAATCATAATAAGCATGATTTTATTAGTTCTGTGATCCAATTTTGTCCAAAATTAACTTAACTTTGGACTTATTTTTGTCTATATGTGCAGTAAGACAATCCAACATACTTCAGCGATAAAACAAGCGACAGAAAAATAGAAAGGGTGAAATAAAATGGTGGAAGAGAGAGAACCATTATATCCATGTGAAGCCAATCAGCACCGAGATCGAGCATGCGCTTAGCCTCAGAAGCCAAATTTGCAAAGTCGGAAGAGAGCATAGAAGGTGCAATTTTGGGAGCCACCCCCATCTTTCTTCTTTCCTTCGAGAATTCGCAGAGCTGAGGCTGAAGAAGCAAAATTGAAGAAGAAAGGTTGGTGGCCTACTACTACATCCAAATTTTCAAAACTAGTACTCTAGCCAACGCTTCTTTTTTCAATCTTTCTTTTTGTAAAACTAGCACACCCTTTTCGTCGCGAGTAAAAAGTAACAAAAGTGCATTTATAAAATAAACCTTTTTATTATAAGGCTAGTATATATAATAATATTTTTACTTTATTGTATTAATAATCACAAATTTTAAGTATTTAAATTAAATATTAATTTTAAGTATTTAAATTAAATATTAATTTTAACTATAGATAATAAAATTACTAATTTTTTGTAATTTTATAATTCAAATTTTCTAAGTGATATTTGTAATATTAATAAGGAGAAAGAGATGAAAAAATACAATCAATATATTAATGCACTCNGATAGTATTTCTAATAAAATCATAAATTATTAAATTCACTACAAAAAATAAGGGTAAACTTCACTAGATACCTTATGAGTCTTTATGTGACATCTTGATCGAATTTTTTCATCACCCAACACCGTAAACGTTTGCTAATTGTGAGTGACAGAGACTAAAATTTCTCTAATCAACACCCTAAATGTTTAATAATTTATTTGTGACAGCTCGATCAAATTTTTCATTCAATCAACGATCTGAACGTTTGATAATTTCTTTGTGATACCTTCTGTCAAAAAATGTTTAATGCCATCCTTCGACACCGTCTATAGAAATCACACTTCCAAATTCAACTCTCCCAAAATCTTTATATTTCTCATCTCAAACTTTAAAACTAATAAAAAAAATCTCGGCGTGATGAACTAACAAACCAACTCTAACTAAGGGTTTGAGTGAGGTGACCTCAGAGGCTAACCCCCCGCCCCACCCCTGTGTTGCCCCGTGTGCCACATTGCCCCTGCCCTCGCATCGCGTCCTAGAATATAATAATTTTTTCATTGAACTTTTGAAAAAATATTTTCACTAACTAAATGTTATCAAAATGATTTAAAATTTTATAACGAAATAATTTATTAAAATACGTACTTCATCGAAAAATTCTAAAATCTGGAAGATAAACTCATATACTATTTTTTTGAAGTTGCAAAACTATTTTAGAAAAAAAATTTAAATTGAAAAAAATTACAAGTTAACTATTAGTTAAAATAATAAAAAAATTATAATAAATGTTTAAAATTTTTGAAACTTTCTATATTATTTTCTTATAATATTATGAATGTGTGGTAAAAATTGAGAGAGTTGAAATCAGGAGTGCAATTTCCAGAGGGAGGGTCAAGGGACGACGTGAAATATTTTTTTACGGAAGGTGTCTCACGTAAATTATCAAATGTTTACGGTGTTGGGTGACTCAAAAATTCGATCGAAGGGTCACACATAAATCATCAAACATTTAAGGTATTTGGTGAAGAAAAAAATTGGTCGAAGTGTCACACAAAAATTAGAAAATGTTTACGATGTTTGGTGACGAAAAAAATTCGATCGAGGTGTCACTTGAGACCTTCAAAAATGATAAAAACATATTGTCTACTCAATTAGTCAATAAAAATAATAGAATAACTATTAATTTCTTTATTAAAGTATGAAAATGTTTGTAACTCAAATTAAAAAAAATGATATATATTGTAATTTGGGTTGAGCTTGCTTATGTCTTATTCTAGGTGAATATGAAGACTATTTTAATTGGTTGCATTAAATCACCATAAATATTAACTAATATCGTAAAATTAAACCTAACGTTACTCACGTTTTTACGACAAAAGTCGATGTGATGAGAAATCTAACAACTGAGAGGTGATTTCTGAAAAATTATTGTAGAACGTCAATTTTAATTATAAGACGATCCTACGTTTATTAGTGAGAAATATCTTTTATTTTAATTTTTATAACTCGTACCAATTATTTTACTAACAATTTTCTATATTCATGTGCATAGACTATGATTTTCTCTCGATCGATAACAAGCCAAAATGCAACATGTACAATGCTCAATTTTAAAGATCAAGATATGAACGCAAAAAATACTCATAATTTAGCATGCAAATTGATAATTACGTAGAATTATACGCAGGAGAAATAAACTTTATTCATTAGTCATTCGATACAGAGTGAAAGCACTTTTACGTATAGTCAGATATATTTGTTTGTCTCACCCATGAAATAAACGACATGTAAATTCATTGGGCCATCTCAACATTTTCTATGTGTGATAAATTCCCTAAAGTCATCCAAAGCAGCCGCGGAAGACGAAGGAAACCCATGTTCGAATTTCTCGAGCAGCGCCTCCGCTCGTTTCTTAATTTCTTCGTTGGACATCAACTTCTCTATTCCTTTTCCAATTCTACCCTTGTTGATTGCTTCCTCGGACGCGTTGTCGTTGATCGGGTACCCCACTTTTAGGTGGGCAGCCACCAACGTGGCATCGTGGTATTGGTCGCCTCTGATTGGCCATGCGAGGATAGGGACTCCTCGTCCGATCGCCTCCACGGTTGAATTCCACCCGCAGTGCGATAGAAATCCACCCGTCGATGGGTGGCTCAGGATCAGTAACTGCGGAGCCCATCCGCGTATGATCAAACCCCTGTCGCCGATTTTACGATTCAGCCCTTCCGGAAAATAGCCCTCCTCCGAATCAGATGTAGGATTTGGCCCATTTGATCCTGGAGGTGGGCCTCCTGGTGGGCCTTGTCTTCCTGGGCCTCCGGGTGGTGGGGCTCCGGGTGGGCCTTGTCTGCCTGCACCCGGTGGGATGACCCATATGAATGGTCGGGTCGATTCTTCCAATGCACTTTCTAGCTCTTTATACTCCTCTGCCGTAGGGCCCACCTCCGTGCCGAACGCGACGTATAAGACAGAGCCACGTGGCTTGGAATCGAGCCACTGCAGAACTTGATCCTCCGTGTAGTCTGACCGGCGATCTGATCGGATTTCTCTGTCATGAACAATCGTACCCACTGATTTCCAGTATTTCTCCGGCAGAAGTGGGCCGACTCCCCAGACTGGTTTTCCGACCACCTTACCGACGTAGTCGATAAACGGACGCTCCAGATCGTCGCACGTGTTGAACATCAAAGCGATGGATTTCTCACTTTCGTCGAACCACGGTGGCTTGTCGCCTGCGCGCGGCGGCATGCGACCCGGAGGACCCGGCGGTGGATTGAAACCAGCTCCTCCTCTCGGTGGCGCGTGCGATCCATTTGGAGGCGGAGGAAAACCATTTCCATCTCCGGGAGGTCCGTCGTGGCCGTGAAGAGACGGAGGAAAACCAGCTCCCTTTCCCGGAGGTCCGCCCGCACCGTGCGGAGGTTGGGGGCCCCGGGATTGCATTTTAAAATCGGAATAAGAGATCGCCATATCTTCTGGTAAACCCGGTAGCAAACGTACTTCACCTGGTTTGAGATCCTCTGGATGAACCTTTGAAAGGGAGTCTTCCATGGCAGCGGAGCAAGCGCCGGACGTGAAAAACGTCACCGTAGGAATCCCAAACTTTCTGAATACTTCGCCGGTCGAACTGACCATGACGTCGACAATGGCACAAACAGGCCGGCTGCCGCCGTGTTGCGAGAGAAGAGTCTCAAGACCGGCATCCAGATCGTGGTGGTGAGGGGGTTGATGATGAATCTGTTCCGCCCCAGACTCCGGCCGAGCCTCCGGCGAAGATGAAAGCTCAGCGATGTGGACATTAGGGAACTGGCTGAAAGAGGAAGGAATTGCAGAGGAGAGATGAGAGGGGATGGCAAAAGTAGTTTTGAAATTCCTCAGGGCCAGGTGCTTACACAACTCCATCAAAGGAAGAAGATGACCTTGGCCAAAAAACGGTAGAACCCATATTTCATTCGCCATTTTCAAACCTTTAGCAGCGTAAGAAAAAGCTCAAGCTCTCTGGGTATTTATAGACAGGGAAGAAGAAGATGAAAAAGCTTCATTGCTAAGGTACGATGAGAGTCTTACTGGTAGGTTTATGGTTTGACTATTTGGTGAGAAAAAGTGTAAAATCAGCGGGTTATCCAATCCAGTTATTTACTGATATAATTAATGTCGAAACCAATATTATATTTGATCTTAGGACGTGACGCGCTTACTCAGACAGCAAGTCGACACTACGTGTCGGTCTGCAAAAATGAAGCTCATTTTGGAGCTCAAGCCCCATACGAATCCGAGATGTCGTGTGTCACGAAAGGAATAAAATAAAATAAAAGATAAAAAGAGGAACGCGTAGTCACATGAGATGATGAAGAAGGTAAGAAAGTCAAATGGAAAAGGAGTTGTGGGAAGACGTAGAGAGGAAGCAAGAGAAGCCGAGGGATGGCAATGTCGGTTGGATTTTGTGTCTGCTTCTCCAAGAACTTTAAATTGTCGTTTGCTAAGCATTCAAAAATAATTCTAGATGCACATCTTTATTCTTAATTTCATCTATCTCACTCTGCACATCTTCTTTCTCCGTCATCATTGTTCTAGAAATTTCTATGATCCATAAGGTTCAACCTAGTGACGGGCACGAATATTAAATTTTAATTTGATTTTATTTTATATTTTAAAAAATATAATATAATAATAAAATATATATTTTTATTATATTTAAGTCGGATTTTAAATAATTGAGGGAGTTAATAACAAATTTTAGGATTTATATCAGATTTTATTATAATTTGAGTCAAATTTTACTTGATTTTCAAAAAAAATTTGATCTACAGTACCGGTTTCAATTTTACAGTTTTTTACTCTTAAAGACCGAAACCAGGTTAAATCACGATTTTTTAAAAATTAGAACCAACACTGGATTACAACCGGCAATTCCGATCTGGTTTTGCCCACCCCTATTTCAACCCATTTTTTCAGGCAGATTAGTAGATCAAGATCACAAATATATCCAAGATTCCATTGGTTTTAGAACAATGTACTATAGAATAGTTTCTGTAAGACGGACTGACCTCGTGGATAAACGATTCTCCGGAATATAACGATCTGAAACTCGTCTCCAGATCTTGTATGCACGAAAAATGTCAAGCTGCTGGAAGAATATTCAAAGCAACCTCCTTAAGAGAAGGCATACTTTCCTGCTGATGAACACAAAAATACTTGTTCCCCACTTTTCTAAGGACTTTCCAAGGGTATGGATAGCACCTAAAGAAAAAAAATGCAGACTTATTTAAAAACGATACCAATATTGTAACGATTTTCTGTGGCGACAACCACGAACAAGATTTAAATATCAGGAGTTATAAAAAAAGAACAAAATAGGAAATAGTAGAAAGCATACCTGAACAGTGTTCCTCCTTTTTGTCCCTTGAAATTGTGAATGTAATATATAGTCTCCATCAGGGGAAATAGAGACTTGGAAAGGGCAGCCAGCTTTGGGTAAAAGAAAGGTGGATAGTCTCAAATTAAATTAAGGACTCCAATGGTGTAGGACAAATTCAAAACTAAAATTGTGATGTGCACTAAATGTGCTCATCATAGATAGATACGAGACTAATGAAAAATAATCGATAAATGAGAACTCCGTGGTCCAGCAAAAGCTAGTCATGCGATCATGGATCGTTGCTTGGAGAGAACTATTGCAAAGAAAGAGCAATTCATTTCATAAATATTCAAAGATTTCGTATTATAACTCTAGTACACTCTATGAACCGAAAAAAGGACCCTAATTAATACACCCTAATATCCTGCCAATTAAACAAATAATGAGTAATGACATTTAAATAAACTCTAAAATATTTGCATCAATACTACCTTGTTGAACATCGACTTGTTCTCAAGGTCAGGATTGTGCGATCTCCAATGAAAAATAGTTTCCATGCCAGTGCACTAAGTGACCGACTTCAATCTTCTAAGTCCATTTGAATGTATGTCAAGCCCAGCCAACCAAATCTACTATTTCACCCAAGTTAATTAAATCTATTCCTACAATAACTTACTTTGTTTGTTTTTGTTGCCCTGTTTTTGAATTTCTCAGCTTTTGATTTTGAGCTTCTGTTTTCTGGATGTTGCTGCCTCCCAACAAAGCTCAACCTTCGGTGCTCATCTTTCCACTAGTCGGAACTTCCTCAGATAAGCAGTTTTTACTTTCATTTGGGAATGAACTGATCAGTCTGTCTTAGGCAACGATGAGGTGAAATGAGGTGTCTCACTCTTGAACAGCGGAGCACCTTCCTGTCCATGGCTGCCTATCAAAAGTTCACTGGATGACTGGTTGAATGCTCGCTGGAAGTCCATTTTCTGCAATCTATTATTTGTCCAATATTTTAATAGTAGTCTGATCTTGTCTTCGAGTTGCTCTAGAATCGAATTCATCAATTCCAGTCGAGGATTATAGCGGCTCTGATACCATTGTTTAGCATTGAATGTGCTAATCTTAAAATAGAGATGAGACTAATAGAGAATAAACAATAAAATGGCTCTACACTGAGCAACGAAGGCCGTTACGGCCACCACGGACTATTGCCCGGAGAGAACCATTTGAAAGAGAGAGAGATTCATTTCATAAATAATCAAAGATATCCAATACAATGCTAATACCCTCTATTCATAAAAAAGATTGTATTAATTAATATATCCTAAATACCCCTCTAATTAGATTACTAAAGATATTAAAACATATCATAAAATATTCACATCAAATTGACGGCTAAAGAAAACATTCAAAAACCTGATCTGAAAAATTTATTGATCAAGCTAAAGTCAAATAATATGAAAGGTGTTCTAACGTTTGAAATAAGTTATATTTCTCTCAGATATATTCAATATTGAATCCGGCGCAAAGAGAACAAATTAGACATTTTTTGGATAAAGAAATGATGTTTTAGATACTGCATCTTCTATCTCATTTTTTGGAGATAACATTGGTTTTTAAACATAATTCAACAATAGAATTATATAACCATAAATATTTTTCATCTGAAGAGAAATGATCTGAAAAAGAATTTGAGTGCATGACATGGATAGGCACATATTGTTACTCTGGAGAAAATGTGAAGGATACAACCAGACCTTATACGATCAAGCTCTCCGTTAAATATAATCAATTTTCTGCCAGTATTCGCCACTGCTTCTCTGTAAAGTTCTTCTACCACAAGCATTTCTAAATCCAAGACAATAACAATGATGAAGAAACAACTCATAAAAATGAAAGAAAATGTTCAACATACCATTGACATTAAAGTAAGGGTAGGCAACTAAGAACAGTTCATCGTTTGATTTCACTCGATCAGCCATTCTCACTTTTTCAACAAAACCAAAATCTTCAAAAAATGATGGCTTCGTTAGGTAATCCAACTTAAAGATAGCTCCTTCAAATACTGACTGTTTAGCAAATTTAACTTCATTGGCCTCTGGAAAAAACTGAAATCATTGTGTTCAGAATAAAACAAACATTATATTCAGACCAAATCAGCGAAGCAAAGTAACACCAAAAGGAATCCTAAATTAGCATGCATGTTAGTATAAACCTCTATATAGTTTGTTAAAATGATTAAGACTTTGTGGCTAGCTTGAAAAAATTATCTAAACATTGGCAAGTGTTGGAATCACCCTGCTATGACAGTTAGATATTGCTGTGAGAAGAGAAATTACAATACATAATTAGAACAATACCACTCTAGTTTGTGCAGCTTTCTCTGGTCGTATAAGCTGATCACAAAATTCACGAATTAATGACATGCTTTCAGTCATTTCTATTCCACCTTCACCATCACCTGAAATAGAAGGATAAATTGGACTACGAGTGATAAAAGAACTGAAGGAGAAAAACCATTGTGCTGGCAGATAGAACCTGCCAACCTGGTACAGATTCTAGTCCAGAGGTTGGAAACTCAATCTCCTGCAGCAAACGCAGTTCAATCAAAATTGCTTATGTGAATCTTTAACTACCGAGTAACTAAAGTGAAACGGCCCAAAAGTACCATCAATTGTTTGTTGTCCTTTAAAGCCAATTCCGTTGCCTTTGTGGCCTGGGTGAAAAATGTAGTAGAGTAAACAGATATTGAGAATCAGATTAAATAATAGTATGGTGCTTTAAAAGAGAAGGAGAGAGACTGATTGGACAGTCTGAAGAATCGGGATTACTTCAAATCTACTTCCACTCATAACGTAACTTAACTGTTGTTTGTCATTCCAATAAATAAAAAAACCTCTTCTTTGCAAGCTCACAAATACAAATAATCCCTAATAATAGAAACTTAAAAAAGCAAACAAGAAAAAAAAAAATACAATGTCAATGGACTAAGAAAGATCTTTGGTGGACAGAGAATGGGAGCTCCTTGACGAGAGCATTAAAGGAAAAAAAATTCATGTAAATGCTTCAACATGTTCATGATTAGAAGAAGCAAACAATCCAAATGTGATAAGCCAAATAGATGACGCTTAGTCAATTCGACATGTAAGAAACCAGACAAAATTGACAGATTTAATAATGCACATTACTTTTTAATCCAGATTGGAGTGTAATAGTGATTATCTATCACACTATCAATACATCAGCTGATTAGTAGAAGACTTGATTAACATGCTCTCATATGTTTTTGAGCGGGAAACTCGCTCAAGTAGATATCAGTGAAACAAGCAAATCATGATTCACGTCCTAGAATTTTGAAGTGACTTTTTAAGGGAGAAGGGGGATGGCATTTCCAAGCATCGAATTACAAATATAGCGCAATCAAACAAAAAAAACACCCAATAGTATTAAACCGAATCTAAAAGAAATTAGTCGTTAGTAATCACGGACATGAAAATGGTGCGGCAACAACTAAAACTCACTTGTTCGAGAAGTTCCGAGTAGTCTCTAGGAAACGAAACGTCCGATCGAAGTGAAGCACTGCTACCTCCCGAATCCGATGTCGCCATCGGCGTTAAACTTTGATTCCTCAGATATGGCAGGGGTTTACGAGACAAGCTAAACCTTCTGTCATATTTCTTCAGGGAGAAAGTAGTGGAACAATCAAACTACGCATTAAAACAGATAATCAAGAACGGCGAGAGAGAGAGAGAGAGCGAAAAATAAATCAAAATCAAAATTCGCAGTCTAACCTTTGGAGGTTGAACAAAATGAAGCGAAGCTTGAACACTAGCGTTGACGCCTACAATGGAGTTGGACAGGGCCATTGTTTCTCCCAACGTCAGCCACTCTGCAAGTCCAAGATAACGGACCTTCCGAGTCGTTCATTTCATTCCATCACTTTGTTTATTAATATATAATAAATAATAATAATAAATTATTAACTCCACGTTGCCTAATTTTCAATATTTTAAATGCTTTTTACAAATAACACTCAAATTAATTTTATCCAACACCTTTTACTATAGGTCATGACTGACTCTATTTTAATTTTATCTTAAAATAAAATAAAAATAAAACTTACAGTTATAAATTTTTAGAACCAGAAGCGAAATCAACGATTTCGATGCAGTTCTAGTTTTAACGTAGTATTATTTTATATTAAAATATAATAATAAAATATTTTTTATTATATTTGTGTCAGATATTAAGTAATTTGGCGAGTTCATAACTATTTTTAAATTTATATTGGGTTTTATTAGAGTTTGAATAGATTTTACTTAATTTTAGAGTTTTTTTGACCTACCGTCTCAATTTTTATTTGCAATTTTTTTTTCTAAATATCATAATCAACCCATAAAATCATGGTTTTTTAAAGAATTTAGACCAAAATTAGATTAAAACTGGTTGTTTCTCCTATTTACGATTCCAGTCTGATTTTACTCACATCTGCCTTTAACTTTCCACTTACAATTTTTGACAAATTTTTTTTTTATCAGTTTCTTTAAAATTAAAATTTGTATTTATTTCCTTTTCATTGATAGTTGTTAACTTATGTCCATCACTAATTTTGCCGTAAATGCAAGTATTTATGTAAGCACATACATCATAGTATAAATTGATATATATTTTTAAAAAATAATATTTTTTATTAATATTTTCTGATAATTGGTTCGGAAAGTCGACAAGAGAATGAGAACAAACCATGTTTGTGTCAATTTTCTTTGTTAGATTAGATTTCCATTGAGTTTGCGTAGATTTTTTACATATTGTTCGGTTTTCAAATTTTCTACTTAAAAACAATAGACAGAATGGTTAACCGGTGTTTTGAGGGAATAGTAATTGAAATATGTTCCTTTTGAAATGAAAATTTAATTTACACTACAGGTTAGTACATACCAGTACCATCCGGTTTTATCTTGAAATAGAATCAGAATCAAAACTCATGAAAATTAGATTTTCATAACTAGACTTGAAACTAACGGTTGCAGTGCAGTTTCAGTTTTAACCCGATTTTATTTTATATTTAAAAACTTAAAATATAACAATAAAATATATTTTTTATTGTATCTGGATCAAATTTTAAGTAATTAGTTGAGTTTATAATCAGTTTTTTTTATTTATATTAGTTTTTGGATTTATATTAGATTTTATTAGGATTTGTGTCGAGTTTGACTTGATTTTAAAAAAAAATTTACTCACGGTCTCGGTTTTCGATTTCATGATTTTTTATTTTTAAAAATCGGAACATACTAATAAATAATAATTTTTTAAAAATTAAAAACTAAGACTGAACTGAATTAAAATCAATGGTTCTTGTCTGATTTATGATCACAGTACGATTTTGTCTATCTTCAATTTAAGAGATTATTTTATTGACGAAATCATTTAAAATAAATATTAAACATGTGAAAAATAAATAATAAATAAATAATAAACAACTGTAATATTAGTCAACTCCATTCGTTAGAAAAAAAATAAAGATTACTTTTACAAAAACTTGTGTGTTATTTTTCTGAATTCTTATTTTAACTGACCCACCGATAATCATTTCATATCTCTAAACACTTGCTATTCTTCGTGATTGGAAGACATGATTACTTTCAGAAGATGCGCAACAAAAAGCTCTGCGCTTTTTAGCTCTCTCAATCACTGCTTTTAAACATCGTAAGCTCTTCCTTTTCCTCCCAATGATTCCATATTCATCAGTGTATGGTCCTGGGAAATGCGAATTTCGATCTATTTGACCTTTTTTTGTTGAGTTCCAATCGTTTTCGGAAGTTTGTTTTGTCATCTATGACTTTTGCTTTAGGCTTTCGATTCGAGCAGTTTTTGTAGGCCTTCTACTAGTGTTTCTAGTTTTGATCTCTGGCTTCAAAGTTTGACCGTGCAATTTGGGGGAATTTCTAATTTTCAGCTAAATTATTAAATTGGACAAATTTTCTGCTGGTATTCTATTTCTTGATTTTTGAGTTTGATTTAAAAAATACGATTCTTCACTCTCGTTGTTTGTTTAATCCGAGCCTAAAAAGCTTAATTTCAATTGATTATGAGATTCTAAACTTGTATCGAGGTGCACTAGAACGAAGCGTTATCGTAATTTTTGAGCGAATGATTCCCTATGTTGGGTTTATTTCGTTTGAATTTCCAATATGAAGTGTAATTGCCCGTTCTTTTTTCTGTAACTTTGAGAATGTAAAATCCTTCTGAGTTGTGTAAAGGGAATTCGTCTAATTGAAGTTGATCTTTTCAATGACGTTAGAACTAGGTTATTCCTTGAAGAGAAAGGCGTTGCAGGGAATCATCATGCGTTTAAGTGACTGAATTTCACTGGTAAAAGTATGGGGTCTTTCAAAGGTCACGTTCTTCCAGGAACACTGTTTCTAGTGGTGGGATTGTGGCACACATGGAGCAGCTTGGTTCGATTTGTTTCAAATCCCAAATCATGTCGTGTAAGGGTTTGGAACCCTGTTTCTGGATTTGATGGGAAGCTCAAATACTTGGAGCTTTATGTCATAGCGATTGGTGCCTTTATTGATTTGTGTATTGAGCTTTTATATTCGACCCACCTCAAGTTCTTCGTTAATGGAGTTCTGAATCCTTCTCATATGAATGATTTTGAGCATTCAGGGATGCTTCTTATGTTCTTCATATTCGGTGTCGTCTCTCTGCTTTCAGAAAAGACAAGGTTGGTGACATTCGTTGTTTAATCTTTGAATGTCTTTTTCTGGCGCATTTATTTATTTATTTTGTCAGTTTAGAATATGCTGTCAAAAACAAAGATGTAGTAGTTGCTTAGCCATACTGATCTTGAAACTGATCTGTGATAGGACTAAACGGTTGACACATCTGGTGTGGTATTGGCTGCAACGATGTAATTTTATGTACTCTAGACACCACCAATGGTATTGATATTGAATAATATGTAGAAAACTATTATCAAATTGGGATTATGTCTAAGCAGCAGGTTTCCCTTTGCTTGCCATTTAGAATGGAACGTGTGATTTGGGAAGATACAAGATTTTTTATGATTAGGAAAAATGAGAAATAGATGTTAACTGCTTTGTGAATTTTGATTACTATTGATATAGATATTTTCCAAGGGGCTTTCTAACTCGTTTCCCTGATTTCTTTTTTTTTCCTGTTTGTCATGTTTATTTTCAAACATTACTTCACTTCTCATACAAGTTATTAGACAGAGAAACTAGCCACCAACTATACTAACCATTTTACTAGCCGTAGCTTTGGAACTATTTGACTAGTTATTCGGATATCTAAATTCTAATGTAAGTTATGGAATATTTTGGAGATGTTTTTATCACCTTCTCAACTAATTTCGTCAGTCTCATTTCTGCTAGTTAAAAACAGGAGAATAGACTTGCCAACTTTACAGGAAAAATGATTTTTTAGAAATTTTGTTTGTGAAAATGGTTTTTGTTCACTTGAAAACAATTTGTACACTCGCTCTTTTTGGTCTCTAATATCATTCACGTTTGACCTCGATCCTTAATAAACTCTTTTGCTTCAGATTTCTTCATTTGTCAGAAGAAGCACTCTGTTTGGTTGCTGCCTCCGCTTTCTGTGCAGAATATCTTCTATTCTATTTCCACTCAACATCGCATAAAGGCCTCGAGGGCTATTACCATCTCCTTCTGGTCCTTTTAATAGGAATATGCATCTTATCTATCATTGGTGGAGCCTTAATGCCGACAAGTTTTCCTCTTGATCTGTGTAGCGGCATTGCTATAACTCTTCAGGGCCTATGGTTTTATCAAACGGCTTTTACCCTTTATGGCCCTATGATGCCTCATGGTTGTTCCCTTAAGGAAAGCATGATCTCATGTCGCTCGGCCGATAGTGAGGTTAGGGGAGAGCTGCTTGCAAATTTCCAGCTTTACGTTATGGTTTTTCTTGTTCTTGCTGGAGTTTGTGGAGCTTATGTTTTTGCCGCTGCAAAATATTCAAATTATGATATTAGGAGGCTGAATAATATTCAGGTGGGATCGGATCAAGATTACATGAAGGTATGGAGCTTTTGCCTTTTTTCTCTTTGAGCTAAAATGAAAAAGAAAATTAAAAAAAAAATATAAACTCTTGAGATTTTCAATAGCACCTAATTAAATTTATTCCTTATATCTTAAATCCTTTCACATTTGCGTTTGTATTCAGAAGTCTTTTTTTTTTGTGAAATTTTTTATGTCAATCAACGATCCTGCTTTTGCTAGTTGTGGGAATTGTTAAAAATCCACGCATCACATGTGGCTAACCGTTGCTTAAATTTCAGTTTTCAGGCTTCTGTTTTAGTTTTCAAACTGCCATGGAGAATAAAATTTGAGAAATCTAAAAAACCAAGGAATATCTCTCAGATCGGGGACATAGTTTATGGCTTTGCAGTAGCTCACATGAGCAAAATAATTTCAGAATGATTTTCGAAAATGAAATGAGAAAGAACAAGGACCTAGATAGTACAAAAGAATAATTTAAGTAGTCTTTTTTTTTTGCATTTTAGCTTGATATGATATGACTTTATGATGTCAATCAGGAAGAACTTGTAACATCTCTCAGTAAATAGACAGGTTGGATAGAACATCATCACCTCAGACTATGTATAGTGGCAAAAGATGAGGAATTATATCGACTAAGGAATACATATGTAACACGTATTTCTAAGAATTACACGAACATTATCTTAATTCATATGACTTTCTCTCATTGCCAAATTTAAACACCATCTTATTATGTTTTGTATTTCATCGAGAACTTAGCTGATCTTGCTTCGAAGGATTTACTTCGTACCAATTGTTATAGTTCACCCAGTAAATGATGACGTATTGTATTGCAGGTTTCAAATGAGGAACTCACAAATTAATATGGACATTTTGAGTCATATGATGCCCTTCAAGTACAAGAAATAAGGTCAGTGTTAACCTAGTGCAGGTACCACTTTCGCTTAAAAGTTCTAAATTTGTTTCGTTGTGGATCGTTTGATTTGATGGTTTGGATCGAATTAACAGTTGGATTCTTATAATATTCTAAAAAATTTAGAGAACTTGAGTTTGTTTTTAGCCTTTATTTTGTTTTTGAATTTTAATTCTGGCATTTTGAATCAATACAAAATTAGAGAAATAACTCGAACACATTTTGCCTCCAAAACATGAAATCTGAACTCGAACAAACTCGAGCTTCACATAGTTATTGTGAATAATGCCATAATTTTTGAATTTTCGAACAAGCATGGTTCCACGAATTGGTTTGTGCGGGTTACTCCGACCCTTGTCGAAATTATGTTATTATTTATGAAGAATGTAACAGAACACAGCTAAAGCTGAACAAAAAGAAACAGGAAATCAAAAGACAGAGAGGAGTAACAAGAATTAAAAAATAAAGTTGGATGCTATAAAAACATTGGAAATAGGAAAAGATTAGTGGAAAATGATTGATTAATGGGCATAAATGTATGCTTTAATTTGATGAATGTCTTTTCAGTTTTCTTTTTCAAGCTTGATGACAGATTACTTCTAAACCCAACATTCTTACCCTTCAAAAGTAGTCTAATCTCTATATTTTGTCTTACTCTTCCTGTTCGTCTGTCTGTTCTTTCTTAACCTTTCCTTATTCTCTCTCCTCTTTTATGCTCTCTCTATTTTAATGGCAGCAAATCATTTCAAGCATGGTGGTTAAAAAGCTACATTAAGCACAAAACTAGATCATAGTTACAAATCAGATTGGAATTTTAGATTTTAATTCGATCTTAGTACAAATTTTTAAAAAATCGTTATTTATGTACCGATGCTGGTCTTTAAGAACAAAAAATTGTGAAATCAGAATCGAAACTATGAATAAAAAAATTATAAAATCGAGTAAAATTTGATTCAAATTCTAATAAAATTTGATATAAATCTTAAAATTAATTATAAAATTATTTAATTACTTAAAACATATCTTAAATATAATAAAAATATATATTTTAATTTTTTTAAATATAAAAAAAAATTAATTAATTAATTTTAATTTTAATTATATTTTAAAATCATATCTTAGGTAGATATGCATGCAAGAGTTGGGAGGTGGGAAGGTGAGAGAGAGAGGAAATTTGAAAAGTTGATTGCCCGAGAAGAAGAGTGAGGCGATGGGTTTGGAGATTGAGTATACTTTTCTTGCACAGGAAGATCTTGATTCTTGGGGGGAGCCCTCTTTACCAAAAGCTACATTCCCTACTCTCCATGCCCATCGCAGCCACAGAGACACCAAGAGAGAGAATATGAGTTGTCTCCTTTGTCCCTTCATTCCAACAATTCCTTCCTTGGTCTAGAGAGAGACAACGTTGGAGCTTTCCTTAGTTTCGGAGTCTCTGCAAGAGAGAGAAAGTTAGAGAGCGGGGGATAAAGACAAGCTCCAAACAGAAAGAAAAGAGAAAGCAGAGAGAGCTTAAAACCCCACCCAGCGTTTCTTAACCCACGCTGACAACCGACAGCAGCAGGTTAAAGTAACCCTAATCGATTCTCTCCTCTGCGCCGGCTCAGACCGTACACCGCCGGTCGACTTGTCACCGGTCACCACACCCTCCGCCCCAACCTCTGCTCCTTAGTACTTCTCTTCTTCCTCCATTATCTCCTCTATTATTTATTATTTTTAGTTTTTCTTGCTAAAGCTAAAGTCTTGTCACTCATCACGCTCTTCTTCATGCTTTCACCTTTTTTTAGCCCTCTCTTCAAATCTTCTTCTTCCAACCATCTCACTTGTTTATCCCTTTTCTTCTCCTTAAAAATAATAATAATAATTTAAAAACAATTCATAAATATTCCAAAACTCAAATCATGTCTAAGTTTTTTCGGACTCTTCGAACGTTCGAAAGAGAATTACTGCGACTGAGTTATTTATCTAAAACTAAGTCATGATTTAAATTTTTTACCCTTCATAAATCATTTTATGGATCACGTGGAAGTGAACAATATTATGTATTACATGAAAAATTACATATTATATGTAAAAATTAAAAACATTAATAATAATAATAATAATATTTGAAAAAGAAAGATTTGAAAAGAAGGATCAAAAGGAGTCAAGAACTTCAATTCCAATTAGGATACGCACGCAGAGAATTCGATTCCCTCAACATGCTCTAATAGTACTTCATATTGCAAATTATTAATGCTCTAATTTATATTCTTTTATTCTCATTTTCTGACCTGTTAAATATTATTTGGTGTAGTAGTTACCTTAGTAAATAAATAATTAAAATAAGTGTGTCACGTCGAGATCTAATAATAAATGAGTAATATTATATTTATTTTTTTATTATACATAATAATGTATTTTGTACTGATTAATTTAATAAAATTATAGTTAATTTATTAAAATTTAATATAATTATTTATTAAATTTAATAACGTGTAGTTGAAAAAATATATATATAGAAAAAATTGAATTTATAAATCCATAATTAATTAGGAAAATTAATTACATATTAGTGGGAGAGATTTATTTACCAACCCATTTGAATTTGATATGATAGTTCCACGCTTCGTACTAAAATCAGTAATCACACCTTTATGATTTGTTCCATTATCACGACAGCCAATCAAATACCGCCACGTATGCACGCAGATTAAATAACGCATGCCCTTACATTCCACAACAACACGCGGGACCCACATGTCCTCCCTGCTAAGGACCGAATCTACCCCACGCCACTCGTTTCGTTATCTAAATTAACGCTGTCAAGACGGTCACTTTGTCCGTCTAACGTCGCAAGTGTTACTGCTCAATTTTAACATATTTCACAACTATGTAATTTTATTAAAATACATGTAATTAGGGTAAATATCAATTTATTTTTTTTAATTATAGAGATAATTAAAATCGAGATCTTAGCCATAAAAATGATTAATCAATATTTTTAATTTTAACATAATTTTAACTGACATTCTTAAAATTTACGAAAAACATGATGTTGATTGATAATTTTTATATGGCATGAAATAATTTCGTTTGATTCATGAAATATTCACCGATATAGAATCCATTAAAATTATTAAATTACGCTAAAGTTCAAGACATTAATGGGTAATTTATATAGTTGAGATATCTGTTGCAGTTATTCACGTATTTAAAAAGATAAAATTATATTTACGCTAATTACATTTATATATAAAATATGTCCATTACATTTATACATAAAATATTAAATTAGATGTAATAATAAATTTAATTGCAACGTTAGTGACACTACTACTTAAATGATGCTAATATTGCATGCTCCTAAAAACTATATGAATATCAAATATTAGTTATGATCAAAACTAATAGTAACAAGAGAAATTATAGGAAAATTGTGATTATTTATGAATGCGATATTTTTTTATTATAATATTAAATTATTTATGGCACTAAATAATATTGAAACTAAAATAACAGTTAATTGACTAAAATTAATGATATGTTTGCCTTCCTAATCAAGCTATATGTCAATAATAATTAGTCTAATAATATAATATATAATTATTACATATTATACACATTGAGGTGTTGTAATGTAAATTTATAATTGATTTAAATGAAATACATTTAATATATTATAATTAAAATAATTATTTATAATATTATTGTATCAATAAGAATTAGACACATCAATTTATATAATAAGAATATATATTAATAATGTAACTTAACATCAATCTTATACAATATACAAAGATGATGTTTAAATTTTCTTATCTTTTAAAAATAAAGCTTTATTATTTAGTAATTAAATAGTTAATTTTTTATTAGATTAAAATGTACGGCAGCCAGAACAAGCCCTCCATTGCATTTGGAGTCTGACGAACGCTCTGTCGTTAAATAACGGTAATATCTAACGCCGTGAGCCGTCTCCGCGTATATATATACAGATGGATCTCCAATATGTAGTCTGTTTAGTCTGTAATTTTCCAATTAGGAGTATTTTTCCAACGTAAAACCCGGAGCCCAAATATCCGAAACTTTTCCCCCGTATCTCGCCATTTCGAAGCCGGACGAATCTCGTCGACTGGCCATTCATCGCCGGCATTTTTGCGGCGATTGTTGTGAGCAATCTTTTCCTGGAGCTGATCTTTTTCGGCGAGATTCTAGGGATTTGATTGCTGGTGCTTGCGGTTCGTAGGGAGAGAAAGCGTTTGTGTCGTTACAGAATCGATTAGCATTTAAGACAAATGGATGTAATGTGTAGGAATTTTTTCTATATTTATTTTGAAATTCTGAGTATCGATACTGATTGTTGCTCTATTTTCCGATCTTTTTATCAGAGCGTAATGTTTCGATATTTTTTTTTTTGTTAATTTTCGCTTGATTTTAGTTCAAATAAGGATTCAGGCGAACTTTCTTTGACCTAATTTGACTTCGATTGTGCTTCAGCTCTGTGGAGGGACTTGAATAATTGAGAAGAGGGGAAAACGATTAGAAGACGGACAACTGTGAAGTTTTTCATTGAATTCTGGGAATGGAAATGGAGTGACAGTAGGGGCCGCCGAGGACAAAGGCACGTAAATCACAGTTGTCTACTGCTTCGGTAAGTCGTTTTCGACTAATAAATATTCAACTTGTGTATTTATGTTTGTAATCGTTTTCATGCTTCTCATCCATGTCTCTCTGCCCCATTTCTTCATGGTCTCTCTCTCTCGCATTGTCGGTTTCTCTTTCTTCCAGTCGCTTTTGAACTTCTCGGGGAAGGGAAAGTAAAGACACCACACTGTAATTGTTGTTCCCGTGTCAGAAAATTGGGCATTAATTAAAGAAAAGCAACATTAGCAGTCTCCATCTCTCTCATCGGTCACTTTGATCTTTGATCCATGTTTATTTCCTCCTCTTTTTCCCAGTCGTCTCTGATCCCGAGTTCCTCTTTTCCTTTTTCCCCTTTCTCTTTCTCTTTTTTTTTTTGTTTCCCGGTCATTTTTAGTAATAATAATGCTGATTTGTTTTACGGTCTGTGAGATTCCTTTGATGCAGTCTTACAAGATAGGAATTTTCCCGTCTTTTCTTGGCAAACAAACAGATGCATGTGGATGCTGTATTTTGAAGTCATGACTATTTGATGATTCAAATATTACGCTAAGCCGAATTCAAATCTTCTGTTATCTTCCATTACATCTACCTTCTTCCCCGTGTGGCGTAAAAAAGTAGTTCTTGCAACAGGGGATTCCAATTAAAAGAAAAAATAAATCCTTGAAATGAAAACTTATACACCATTAAATTTTAAGACTAAGGACGGATATACCCATACTAGAAAAATAGTAACATGTCCTGATAATTAGGAAAGTACTAATAATCCCAACATGATTTGTCGTTTGCAGATAGTGATTGCGAAGGTTGGCGGCAAAAAATGTTTCGATGCATAGTATGTACGCCACAGACTGCGGATGACGGCGGCGAGAAGCGAGAGGCGCGTGGAAGTACGACACCCAGTTCAAAGGAAGCTGTCAAAAGCCTGACAACGCAGGTTCGAATAAACACTCTTTCCTTGTGTCTTTTGTGTTTTAATATAATATCCTTGGTTGCTTCGTCTATAATCCGTCTTAGAAAGTTAAATTTAGGAAGTGTAGGGGCCCACCCTGAAGCATCTTCTCGATTTCCAAGTACTTCACTGGTTGGGGGAGCCATAGTATGTTTTTGTTTAGATTTCTTCTGCCACGTCGTACGACAACGTGTCATCCCATGTGGCTTTTGTTTGCTAAAAATATTTTAATATTATTTTGGTAAAAATTGAAGTTTTTCTTCTGATGGGAATGTTTAGCAATAGAAATATTGACAAAAATATTCTTTAATCGATATATAGTCAACCTTTGACCACAAACTGTATTTTTTTACTGTACTTTTTTTATTACCACTACCGACAGATTAAAACTGGTTGTTGTTGAATTATAAATTTTTTTCTGCTTTGTTTGTTAACATTTACTGTAAAAATGAATCGAACGCATGCATGCAACTACAAAAACTCAAAACCTTGAGTCAACATCCGAGTCCCATTCAATTAAGTGGGATAGTGGGAACGAATATCTAAAATGTTTTTTTTGTTTATTTCATCCTCCTTCAAAAGCTATACTTTTAGCTTTTTTTCTTTTCTTTTGATTTGGGTACGTGATGATTATGTTAGGAAAGTTAGGCTCAGATACACCAACTAGAAGCTGTGCCTGGGCATCCAATTCTCGTCTCAAATGCTCTACTTGCTATTGTAGATTCCTTCCTATCTCAGTTTAAATTGCCAGCTTTATTTTTAATTTACCAAAGCTACAAAGATGCATATATGGTAAATAGTTCTTTTGGTAGCTCATTGAAGATAAGAGTAAGAGTCTCATACATAGGAATGCAACTGGAAGATGGGTCCTTAATCAATTTGGAGATCTTTAGTTATCATTACGAGCTTGTTAACTGCGGAACTTAGATTTGAAAAAGTTTCTTTCATTTATTTGTTTCGAAGCATAAAGCAATTAGAACAAACTTCAATAGAAAACTAACTTCTTCGTCTTCCCTGAAGACGTGTGTTTATGATCGAAGCAGCCAGATAGATTATTTTATTATAAAGATTACCTAAAAAAAGTAGCTACGCAGTGATTTTTTTGGTATCAATCACCAATCAGGTCCACTTCAAATGCTTGCAGATACGCTGTTTCAACTTGGCCACGACACATTCTCTTTTGAAATAGAGAAATGTTGCATCTTATTGTTGGTGGCCTTTTTCTTTTTAGGTAATTAGTTCATTGGCATCTGTATACAGAACAGCGGTAGAAATGCAGTGACGTGGAGTGATTTCAAATGGCTATACTTTGAAAAGTTTTACAAGATCGACATGATTTTCCATTTCATACTTCCTTTGAAGGAAGTTGGATTAGTTTTAGGATTGAATATCTTTTCTCTGCCATAAAGAACTCGAATAAGCAAGGTAGTTCTGATTAAGAATTCATTTTTTGAAATGGTTCCTGCTATGAAAAATCCTTGGATTATGTACTTCAGTCTAAAGTTTTGCAGCATTGATCAAGCAACAATATTCTGCTGTAATAATTGTCTATAATATTACTGAGTAATGAGAAATCAATGTTGTGCAGATAAAGGATATGGCACTGAAATTCTCTGGCGCTAATCGACATGGCAAACCATCCTCTGGTCCAACTAGCTACAGAAAAGGACAGAGACCGTACCCGGACTTCGATACTGCTTCAGAAGGGATTCCATATCCCTTCTTCGGAGGTGCAAGCTCGAGTTCAACCCCTGCATGGGATTTCACAAATGCTAGTCGCCACCCAGCTGCAAGATTGGATGAAGAACTTGTATCTGCTGCTGATGTTTTGCTTGATAATGAAAATGAGCCCAAAGAATGGATGGCACAGGTGGAGCCAGGAGTGCACATTACGTTTGTGTCTCTTCCACACGGGGGTAATGATCTAAGACGAATTCGCTTCAGGTATTATGAAACTTTTTATCCTTGTTATTAGTTTGATTGCCTACTTTTAAAAAATTTACTTTTATATTGCTGGTCTATAAAACTCTCATATATAACAGTGTGAAGGTAAAAAAAAAAATTTCTCATGTAAGGATTTTTAATCCAAAGCCAATGCATAGCAAGACTGATATCTTACAATGCATGGAGATTGTATTTTTGGTTATTAATTATTCAGTAAAAGCAGGGTTTGATTTTCCACTGCTATTTCTCACCCTTTTTGTACATTTCGTTCATTTCAATGTCTATGATAAGAGCGGAAAAAAGAAATTTATCAGTAAAAGCAGAAGTTGACACGATTCAATGTTCATGTTGAAGCCGAGAAATGTTTAACAAATGGCAAGCTCAGAGATGGTGGGGAGAGAACTATGACCGGATAATGGAGCTCTATAATGTACAAAGATTTAACCGACAAGCTCTTCATACTCCACCACGGTCTGAAGATGAGGTATACCCCAATCTTTTGATTGAATCTAAAGTAGTGTTACCATTTTGCCAAATAATTTAGATTGATTTTCTTCCTGCAGACAGATTATGATTGTTTCCTCACGAGTTACCTAAAATTTCACATTGAAATGAACACATTTTGAGTTATTTATCGATACAAATCTTAATTTGTTTCCATGTTATTTACTTCCAGCTTCAGAGAGATTCATCTTACTCGATGATTGCCTCTGCTCGAGAGAGTCCCATGACCTCTTCAGCACACAGGGAATGGGCAGCTAGAACCAAGAACGGTGGTGGCGGCGGCGGCGGCGGCCATAACTACAGCTCCGGGCTTGGTTCTTACGGTGCAGGCTGTCACAAAGGAGATGTTTCGTCTTTTGAAGCATCGAGGACGACCACTTCTTCTAGAGACGAAGCTTCGGTCTCCGTCAGCAATGCTAGTGATCTAGAGGGAGAGTGGGTGGAAGAAGATGAGCCTGGAGTTTACATTACAATCAGACAGCTAGCCGACGGTACGAGAGAGCTCCGGCGTGTCAGATTCAGGTAATTTCATACTCTGCAACTAGATTTAAAACACCAATTCAGTATGAACTCCCTTTTTTTCTATTTTAATGGCTGATTACAGGATCTTTATTGCCCAAGACTTTGAATTTTTATCAAAAGATTTCCTTTTTTTCGATTCTTGCAGTCGGGAAAAATTTGGGGAGACAAATGCGAAGCTGTGGTGGGAAGAGAATAGAGAGAGAATACAAGCTCAGTACCTCTGAATTTGGCTAAAGATAAGTTTCTAATTTTTGTCTGGTATTACTGTGATTATAGCCATGGATCAATCAGTTGGGAACTTAGATTTTCACAGAAATTAACCCATCAAGAGTTTTTTTTTGCTGATTTTTACTAAATTCAACGATTTTCTGACCCTTTTTTTGCAAAATTATTCATTTTATTATTTCATAGTTACTACTATAAGTTTGTGTACTATGCAGGAATAAAAATATGGTATTTAGGTCTCCTGTTTTAATTCGATAATTACAATAATGAGTTTCTAAAAGTAACGTAATTAGAAATATGTGTTTACACGTGTAATATGAACCCAATTATGAGGTCCCCGGAAATATGAGGTCCCCAATTATGAACATTTTATCATTGTATTTTTGTTAATGTATTTTTCTCTTTAATTTGCACAATTTGATAACACTTGATAGTTAAAATATCATTTTTGTAGAAGTTGTTAACGGAAAATTGCTTGCATGGCGAAATCAACGAAAGCGATGAAGATAAAAAAAAACATTGTCTTGAAATTTAATAGAATTGGCGAGAATTTTGTGATTTTCAGGTGTCTATTAAATTAGGTCAAGTGTAAAGTGTCAATCGTTGAGAAACAAATTTAAAATATCAATTACAAATAATATGATACTTCAGGAGATAAATTGATACATACTCTATTATAAGTGATAATGAGTTACCGGGAAGATGATTGAAATAGCTTTTGAGTGACAAAAGTGAGGTCGACTCGATACGAAGCATAATCTTATTATCCTACATTATAGTGTTTCATTAATTCACATCACATTGTCGAGATTTTAAGTCAGAGCAAGAGCCCAAGGCGATTGGGGCAAGAATAAATGATGAAGAAAGCACGTCAAGAAAATGTTGAAATTCAACAATTCGATAGCAATGGGTACTCCGAGGCTCGAATTGACAAAAAAAATTATTTAGCTTTTGTTGAACAATCTTATGCAATTAGTGTACTTAATATAACATTAATTTGAATTAAAACACCATGGTTCGTGTATTTGTACAGCCAAAATCTAAATCTTTAAATATTAAAATGAACAATTTAAACTTGACAGCAACCCGCGTCGAGATGCTTGAATTGGGGAGCGATTCGGGTAGAGATGGGGCCACTCGTGGAAAGTAATTTTTTTTATTTACGTTAAATGTTTCGGTTTTTAGGAGGAATCTTGAGCATCCAAGGGAAAATGAGTCAGTTTTGCTCGAAGGTGATATTCGTGGAGGATTAGTTTTTCGACGCCAAATTTATGTTCCAAAGGAGACACTTGAGGTTTTACGAATTCACTCAAGTATTGTCGCCACCAATGTCGGAGCTAGTTCCGGCGGGTTTTGAAGGTTTGCCTAAGGATTTAATCAACCTTTGATTTTAATATATTACTTATTTTTTGCATTTTAAAAAAATAATAAGAATCCGCCGACCACCACCACAACCATCTTCAATTTCTTTGATAATCCTTATTTTTCTAGCTGGATTCGAAGCATGCTTTCGGAGCTTGACACTCTATGAACAATCTTAATTTGCATCATAATGATCATCCCAAATTATCGGACCCTCCGAAGCTTTCTTGTTCGCCTTTTGGTGGATTAAGGAGGTTAAAAAGGCAAGTACCATGGCTAACCTTATGTTATAAAGAGTATATCTATTAGAAGTGAATTCTTCTAGGCATAGAACTATATTGGCAAACGTCCTTGAACTTACCAAGAGAAGCATGAATTCTTTATAGGCATGGAAACTATAATGCAAAACTTGTCCAACCTAGTTCCACTTGCATATAAGAAAAACTTGATCCTAAGATTAAAGGCACAATCTTTTGCTGTACACAATTCCCTGCCATCCAAACCCGAGCAAAACAACAAAATCACAGGAAATTTCAAACAAAAAAAATTATCATTATCATACCGCGGTATAGCCGCCACCGCCATAAGCTGGGGGAATAGAAGACAGCCCAGGGCAATCTCTCGCCCAGTGCCCGGTCTGGTGGCACTTAAAACATTCACCGGTAGAGCCGCCAGAACCTCCCCCAGAACCTCTACTCGAATAGATCCCTCCGGTTGGCTGAGCCATTGCTGGACCATTCATTATACTCGGACAGTTCATCGAGTTGTGACATGTGCCCCCGCAGCTAGTGCAATACACTTGAGAATTCTGTGGATGAGCTCGAGAGAGATTATATTGGTGCGCATACTGGTCGGGTTGCTTTGCTCTGGGACCCGCATCCCGGATCCCATAACCACTACTACCTCCAAAGCTTCCAATCTGAGGTCCAGTGATTTGTGGTGAGTTGTCAAAACTTCCAACTCCAGATGGGTTGTTAAATCCAGGGTTATGAGCATGATTTTCTGTCTTAGTGGCAAAAGAATCCGAGCCCTCTGATCTAAGTTTATTCAACAGATCCAATAGATATCTCGACTCTGATGAAAAGTTTACCTTTTCGGCCTTAATTACCGTAGACTTCACCCGTTGTTCGTCACTATACGTCTCTTCTTTCACTTTCAACTTAAAAACGAAACTAGTGAAGAGAACCTTACGAATGATTTCTGCGAATTTCTCATCATCCTGCTCTTCATACTTCAGATAATACAAATTCTTTGCAGATATGCCCATGATTTCTTCCCCGGTTTCTTGAAATGCTGTTACCCATGTTAAGCCAGTGTGGTCCTGTATTTGAAGCTGCAGTATGTACCTGTAATCGCATTCTGCAACCAATTGATCGCACCTCTCGCACCTCCATTTCCCATCACCATTGTTGGTAACCTTTTTGTTGCACTGCCTGTCTCCAATCATGACTGGACATGCTGTGTAGCAGAAGTTATCAACCTTTATAAATGAAACAGTCGCACCGACAGTGATCCAATCTGGCTTTTCAGAAGTCCCCAACTTCTCATCTTTAATATGTGAAATGGTTTTGCGTGTATCTGTTCGACCCAAGCTAGAAACTTCCCTTGATATAGACACAGAAGGAGTGTTCCTCCCTTTCTTTTCAAACCAATCCCTCAGTTTACGTGCCTCAGGGAATTCTGGCTCGACGAAAAGCTGACTTGTAGAAATTGTACCCACCGCTTTCCCATTGAAGTCACTAACTCTAGCAGATTTAACAGCCAGAACTGGAAATACCCCAGAATCACACAGGTTTTGTAGCCTTTGTCCGTCTGTTGAGCAAAAAGCTCCCCACAGAGTCAGTTCAACACTTCGACCAGACATGTCTTTCAACTGGAGACTCCTCTTTTGAGTTTCAGACCCATTTTTTCTCATTATGGAAGTTGCCGGACTTATGGAGGAAACTACGCCAATAACATCAACCATCATGTTATTATCCAAGCCTTCAACATCACTAATGGGACGGAAATGAAACTGCTGTCGAGGAATAGTGTCCTCCTCCTCAAGGCAAGGTTGTATTGTAGAAGAGCTCTCCAGAAATATTTCTAGGTCATTGGACAGATGGTTGAAATTCTTCTGAGCAGGTTTTAAAGTACCCTTAGAAATGAAGTATACTTTGCCTGATTCAACTTGGCTGTGAAATTGATCAGCCACTGCATTAAAGCAGGTTGCCCGAATTTCTCCACCATCAGAATCGAGAAGGTCGAAAGAGAATACTTTTCCATCACCTCGAGGATTATTATAGTGCCTAAGTTCTCCTTTTGCTGTTACTCTAGCCTTGATCGTCCACCTACCCTGGTAAGGATTCAGAGCACTTATAGGTATAATCCTAGATGGAGCTTCATTTTTGGCAATGGGGCCTCGATTCATATACATTGGAGGTGGATTTTGATATGCCGGGGGGTATGTACTGGGAGGTAGCCGCGAACCAATTGAATTGTTATTGTTAAAACCCATCTTCTGATCACCATAAGACCCACTTGAAGGAGCAGAGGCATTAAATCTAGAGTTTGAAGTTGGCATATTTGAAGCAGCAAAACTCTCTGAACCAGAATTGCTGGAATAATAACCACCATGAGGTTGATTCATCTTCTGATGTTCAAGAGATGTTCCCGGGACAACTGGTCTATTAACCTGGCTCAGATTGCTAGAAGACGATTGGGGGTTTGCAGTCATTGGTCCATTCACCAATCTTGGCGCTGCTACTGGTTCGCCAAGGATATCACACTTTTCCACAATCAAATCCATCTCAATGACAATTATAATTCTGTTCCATAGATGAAATTCATGTTATCGAAAAGCCATTTGGGAACAAATGGAAGCATTGTAGACCCAAAAAAATGCATGTGTTGACTTTAAAACGGATTTTGAAACACAAACAGATAACTAATTACCGATTTATATAAGCAAACATGCTCTATAGAGAAAATAAACAATGTTAACAAAAGAAAGAACAAAGCAGCTCAATCCACAAAAAATATGCAGCTAAAACACGTACCTACCTTACCAAAACAAGGTGTGAGATAAAAATATTGTCTAATAATTAAATGGGTGCCAAATAAAGTTCTATGGGGTAGAAATTTTAGAAAGAAAGTGAGATTAATTTAATTTAGTTTTCTATTTCAATAGGCGAGGAAACCTAATTTTATTTAGGTTTACCACTAAAAAAAGAACTTATATGCAATGGCATGACGGATATACTTAAATATTTACCCACAAATCATGAAACATTCCTACTGGAAAAATGGTAAACAATGCATCATCGTAAACTTCTTTCATCATTGAAATTTGAAACACAGATGATTCCGGAAAGTGGGACCTCCTATTCTTTTCCAGCAACTTGATATCATTTCTTTGAACGTAGGAGATTGCGTCCAATATTTACATCCACTGGATCTACCGTAATAAAAAAATTATAGCCTTAAGAAATCCAACTCTTGAATGCGAAACACAACTGAAATCAGAAGAACTTGACAAATTAAATGGAAAGATTACGTATACATACAGACGATCTTGAACTGGATTGCAGACGTACTGCCTCAATTGAACAATGGAACCTTTCTGTAACCTCCCAGTCTTAACAAGTTCATTTAGCTGAGTTCCCAGCATCCCTTGCTGGTAATGCGTTCCATCAGAAAGCAACAATCTGTACCTCTCGCTGCTGGTCTGATGCGCCTGAGTATTCACCAGCTTCAAGTCGACCACTTGAACCACCGGCTGATACTCCTCAGCTGTGACCTCCCTCTTGCATACTACCGTCACCGCTCCCTCCGTCAATTTGATTGCCGATGCCGGAGCAGCCATTTGCGGGGATTAATTCAAGTTTGCAAAGATCGACTGTCTTACAGGAACAAAATTGGAAGAAGCGATTTCAAAATCTAGGATTGGTTGTAGATGGAAAGATGAGAGAGAATGAGAGAGGAATTCAAAACCCTACAGATGAAGCGCCAATTTTTTAGAGCGAAACTAAACGTATAAAAAGGTTGAGAGGGAATTGAAGGCCAAAATAGGCATTTCACATCTCCTTTGTTTCTTCTTCCATAAGCCATCAACTACTGGGATATATCAAATTAATAATTATTCCATACATTAAATATACTTATTTTTACTTAATAATACATGATTTTAGTTTATTGTTTTTAATTCTTACGTATTTTTTACTTAATAATACATATATTAATGCTGATTTTAGTAAATATAGATATTTTAATCTATATAAAGATCTCTTTAGTTTACAAATAAATATTCATATAGTCTAGTATTGAGTTCTCCATGATGAAATGTATATAGATAATAGTTCGTACGGTGTTATTTTTTGCAATGGGAGCAAAGATTTCTTCACAGTTGATTGCATAATCTTGTTTGTTACCAATTAAATCTATTTGTAACGAATTGGCTTGATATAAGATAGACAAAGAATAAGTCTCGTTTTTTATTGTCTTTAAGAGCTTAAAGTTTTTCTGTAACGACCCGATTCTCGAGCCGCCGCTCGCTTACTGTTTTTCTTACTTATTCACTTTACTTTCTTACTTGTTGGCGACCTGAGAACCAGTCCGTTACTGAGTTCTTACTTACTTACTTACTTACATTGGTTGAATACTTATTGCTTTAGTTTCTAAAACTATCTTTAGTTTATAAAATAGTTTACAAGGAAAACCGTCGAATTAAAAACATGCATACACTCTTTGTAAATAACAATTTGAATTCCACCTTTTATCAAAAATACATAAGCATTTAATAATTTAAACTGCAGCGGAAGAAAATAGTTCAACATAAGATATATTCATTTTCAAGAGTTTTGTAATCCATCACTCCAAAATAATATATACATTTTAATTACATCTTCAAAACATTCAAAATATTTTGTAATATAACTTTGTGTGTGTCATGCATCACTCCCCGTCGGTCATCACTCAATAAATTGTATCATTTGAACACTCTTCTGCTCTAAACTATGATCCTAAAGCTCAGTAAGTAGCATAACTATAAAATGCAATGCATGAGTATGATATGTTGTTGATAAAACAATGCACAATTTCATTCACGTTCCTTAGATTTCATATCTTCTTTATCTTTGAAAATATTACAGGATCTCAAGAACACCGCCATCCACCTACTTCAACTTCTACTGGGCCCACTTACTACTTGGAGTGTTCAGGCCTGTAATAACCATTTACTTTACTGTTCTGATATTCAAGTTCTTAATTCATCGGAGACAAAACATAATTGGCGTCCCATACCACCAATTATATCTCATTTACCTCCAACTACGTTGTAAAACCATGCATGAAAATAGTTCGTTGATATTTCGTAAAACTATGATGCATGACCATATGACTACGAAACATTACTTAAATCACATCAAACATAACATGAAAATAAGTATATCATCAAACATGTCATGAAAACAAACATACAATGCACATCAAACATACATCTTAATCTTTACAATATAGTCTCACTTAAGGGCCAAATCATCTTAATGCTAACTTACCTTAGCAGCTATCTTGAATTAATCCACTTGAGTCCATTTTTAGTCCAATTAATGACTTAAACATATAGATCATTCAAGGATTAGAAATCAGGTAACATAACCTGTTTTATTGCATAATGTCATAACTTTTATCTCAACTTCAAACAACTATAACTTCATCGATAATGATCTGTTTGCGATGCTCAAGGTGTTAAATTGTTCTTTAAAGAGTCTACTATAACTTCTTAGAAGACACCAAATTCAGAAAATGAGAGTATGAATTGCTTTAAATCCAGAACCGGAATCAAGGTGTCGACCGCTGTTCATAAACAGAGAGCGGAAATTGGGAACCGGTCGACCTAACCTACAAAACGGTCGTCCGATTTCCTCTCCCAGTTTTCGTCTACTAACTTGCAACATTCATAACTTTGTCTACAAAGCTCCAAATTGAGTGATTCAAATAGCTATAGATCACTCTAAGAGTCTAATTTAACTCTTATAAAGGACATAAATTCAAATTCGTGCTACAATTTTACCGAATCTCAAAAACCCTAACCTTGCACACAATCAACTGATTTTTTAACAATCTACATGAAATCCTTCATTTTTATCCATCAATTCAACCAATACCATCATATTATCCTTACTGAACCTAAAAGAAACTCAGAGGATAGAAAAATTACCTTGAACTTCAGCGGTAACTCACTTTCTTTCTCTTTTCTCTCACACTATCTCTTTTCTTTCTCAATCTCACTCTCCCCTTGATCAAGACGTGAGAACTTAAAGTAAAATAGGGAGAAGGAGTCGTGCTGGTAGGGAAATAGCAGACCATGCCTTCTTATCTCCTTAAACAAAAATCAATGTTTCTCTCACGTCCATACATCAGGATTCTCCACGTTTTGGCTGACTTTTCAACTCAAATCGGGAAAGTGTCGACCGCTCGTCCATGGTGTCGACCGAATCTATTCTCGAGAATTATTTGTGTAGACCCCTCCTCAATTCTGGAGTCGACCGAAAGTATACAATTGTGTCGACCCCTCCTCGATCCTGGGGTCGACCGTTAGTACTTCAGATGGTTATATTGTGTCGACCCTTCCTTGATCCTGGAGTCGACCGGTAATCAAGGTGTCGACCGCTAATCCATAGCGGTCGACCGATAAACAAAGTGTCGACCGCTAATTCATAGCGGTCGACCGGAAATCAATTATTTCTTTCATCACCTTCAACCTACTAATTCACCAATATCCAAAATACCTTAACACTCGAATATTTAAGCAACATTCATAAAAATAATCTTAAACGCTTTCATCTTAAAGGCACAAATTCTTAAAATAAATGAGGGTTGTTACATTCTACTCTCCTTAACAAAAATTTTGTCCTCAAAATTTAGACTTCAAACATCTCGGGATACTTTTCATTCATTTAAGCGACCGATAGACTACAAAGTGTCGACTGCAGATAGCAAAGAGTCGACCGGTAGACTACAAAGTGTCGACCGATGTTGTAAAAAGGGTCGACCAATATAATGTAACGGCTAGAATTTCCATATTCAACGGTAACATCCGGTGCAGGTCGACCAGATGTAGCTATTTCCAAGGTCGACCAGATGTAGCTGTTATGAGAGAATTCTATAAATTGTAGAAGTTACCCGAGAATTTCTTACCCGAAACTCTCTGTGAAAATCGTTGTAAAGCCATCGCGCTCAAAAGCTTTCTAGATGTTGACACTCTGTGCTTCCATTAACAATCATTAACAAATCGGTGAACGATATCAAAGTAAATTTTTTTTAAAAAATGCTTCATTGTTCATTTGTTTGTTATGGATTCATCGCCGAAATACGTAGAACTTGAAATATTTCCGTCTTCAGACGGTGAGGTGCAAGAAGTTGCAACTATGAATCTGGCATTTTCAGTCGGATTGACACACACATCTGCACAAGCATCCACGTCTGCCTCTCGAGCCAAGAAATTGAAAATGTCGGAAGTATGGAAACATTTTGAATATTTGTAGTTGTGATATGGCTAATCTATTTCTCGAATTTTTGCAACTATTTTTTGAAGCCACCAAAGAATGCTCGAGAATTTAAATTGATACATTTAATGAAATCGTAACTTCAATGGAATTTAAATTTCATAAATATTGGTTTCAAGTACCTTCTATTTTTTCATTTACTAGTATTTTGCATCCGAAATATAAAATCAAGAAGTTGATGCTTGATAAAATTTCGGAGAACCTAGGTTTCGCCCCTGTATGCAGTCCAAACACATTGCGTAGCGACCTTGCTACTTTTTTTGGTACTTACCAAACTAGATTTTTCGGTGCACAAAGTCGGTGGTAGTTCTGGTTTCGGAAGACCACTAAATGCTATGGATGCCATTGACGCCCAACTAGAAAGCGATGTGCATTTATATGCTTTCGATAAGAGTGAACTCGACGTGTATTTGGAGTCTCGAGTTCAAATTTATCGAGACGAGTCATTCAACATATTGGGTTGGTGGAAATCTAACGTAGTCATGTATCTCGTGCTCTCGAACATGACACGGGATTTACTAACACCGCATGTCTCAACTGTAGCTTCAGAGTCGGCTTTTAGTGCAGGTGGACACGAGTACGAGGATCGACGGGGAAGTCTGGCACTGGAGCTTGTGGAAGCACTCATTTGCATGAAGGACTGGAGCGACGCAGTCACGAGAGACCAACACCGAGAGGACGCACTTGCAGAGGAGTTCAAGAACTTGAATTTGAAGACTAGCTACGACGTTGTACATTAGGAGTTCAAGAACTTTTTAATTTCTTGTACGCATGTACATTTGTGATTTCTTGTAAACGTTAACAATTGTAATCGTTTGATATTTTGCACATGATTGACCCCTTAGATGGGTACCAACCTAGTTGGGATGCATATAAGGTGTAGTGATGCAAATGCCAACAATGCTAATGTAACCAACTTTCCATTCTTTTTTCGGTTGGTCATTTTCCTGAAATAAGAGTAAGTGTCGACCATATAGCTACATGGTGTCGACCGCAGATCCACTTGGTGTCAACCAGATGAATACAGTGTCAACCGCATATATACGAAGGTGTCGACCGCAGCTTCGCCAGGACGTTGGAGGTGTCGACCGTATACCAAGGTGTCGACCGCATCTCATTCCAGAGTGTTTTATGTGTCGACCGCATACTAAGGTGTCGACCACAGCTCATTCTAGAGCATTTTATAGTGTCAACCGCATACTAAAGGGTCGACCGCAGATTAATACAGAGCTTTTTATGGTGTCGACCGCCGCTCATTCCAGAGCATTTTATGGTGTCGACCGCATATGAAGTTATCGACCGTCAGTTCAAGGTGTCGACCGCTATATATGTTGAATTCTATTGATTCGATGTTTCGATGCTATTGTTTTCAAGTTTCTTTGAGATATTGATTCGATGTTATTGTTTTCGTGTTTCTTTTGCATAATGAAGGCGATACATACAAACGTTATCATGCAAATTTTTTTTGAATTGAAGAAAACAATAAGCATAAATTTTTCATCAAAATTTAAAATTACATAATACGGAAAGTTAAAAAACTTCAATATACGAAAACAAAATTTCTATGTTGAGCTCGATTCGGCTCACTCGTTTAGGCTTGAGGCTCGCGAGCTGGCTCGAGCTAAATTTTTTTGAAAAAAGCTAGACCGAGCCGGCTCGAATAGGCTCTACAGGCTCGACAGGCTAGGCTCGTTTGGCTCGTCAGGCTCGACGAGCCTGCCGTCCCGGGCTCGAGCAAGCTCGAATGTTCTCGATTGCCAGCATTACTATGGGGTATGTTGCAACTTTTACGTTGAACTAAAAAATGTTTCATTCAATACTTTGAACTATCGAAAAACTACATTTATTTCCTTTCGTTTAAAATCCTGGTTAATTGTAACGGAAATGGGCCACGTGTAAAGCACGTCGCCTGATGTTAGTAGTCCGTCAAAGGAAGACTGTTAACCGATGCTAGGAACGCGAATTTCATTCCTCAGTCGAAGGAACGCGAAGGAGCTTCGCTGCATCACCGAGGTCGGACCGAACCCCATTTGGTGAATCACCTCCACGCAGTACCAATGTCAAATTTGTCGTTGTTTTCCGACCCGAATGACCTTGTTCTTTTAATGTCTCTGTCTGCCAAAGTCGATTGTCGGCTAGGGTTTACTCGACAATAACTAAAAATGGTCGTTGTTTGCTGGTTTAAATGTTTTCTGGAAATTAGACGTTCGATTTCGTTTTCTGGTTATGATCCTGTTGTCAAATTTCCATAGAATTCGATTTCGATGAGGAGAAATGACCGATCGATTTCTTTTTTTGGTTAACAGGGAATTATTCTTCTCTTTTATTTGATTTTATTCGTTTTTTGGTTTACCGGGAAAAATAGCCGTTCGATTTTGTCTCTGTTATGTTCTATGATGGCAGATTATTCGATTTCATATGTTTTATTGATTTTTGGTAATGAATTCGAATTGTCATAGCATATTTGTTATGGTAGATTATGTAATAATTTGTTTAGAATTCTTTTGATTGAAAGTATGATAATCCACCAGGTATTCTCTTGAATTATCTTGTCGCGTCGTTTGACATCTAATTTTGGTTAGTACTATAAATCAAACTCTACATATCGTACGATTTTTCAATATTAGTTTGTGCTACTATTGTGTTTTAATTTGTAGAATTTCCTGAGGTGACTTAACATGTGACATGTCATTGTAATGCAAGAGCAGTCATTTGCACATCTTTGACACGAGCAAATCCCGGAAGAAAGTTTTTTGGGTGCCAGCATTATAACGTAATAATTGTTAGTTGCGTACTAATGTAGTAAGCCTTGAGTGTGTTTTAATGTTACCAACTCACTTCTTACTGTCAATGTTGTAGATAGAAGCTAGGGGGATGCGATTTTTTTGAATGATATGATGTATGAGTAGGTGGCGAGAGACAGACCTCAAAATGACTGTTGAACATTTAGAAGCTGCGAGTTTATTTATGGATATCATGCATTGTAAACATTATGTGGATACTAGTAATGTACCTTTAATATGTGTGAAGTAATGTACTTTTTGGAGCATCAAGGGGCATCATGAACTGCGAATACATTTTCAAATAGGTACTGCGATGGTAATATGAATCGACATAGTTTTCCACGTTGGCCCGCGTATACCTTATGCATGAAGCGCATGGACACATGGTATGCTTGTAAGGCGCCAAGAATAACAACTGCAAGTACAGTTGTCCATGTCAACGATATAACGATCATTGCCACGATCATTAACCTCAAACCGATTTCCACTAGCAGGTAATGGATGCCAATCCCCAGTATGTGTTACTAACTTATTCAATTTCTTCCCTATCTTCGGGCATAATACCCTTGTGTACTTTAGCATGGCAGCGTGTCGTTTGAATATGCGGGTCATCAACAATTTCCGTATTGTTTCTAGCATAGTGATAATGGGCTTCTCTCTTGCAGGTAGCATGAATGAGTTAAACGACTCACTTGGGTTGTTTAGTGTCATGTCCCACTTTGAGTCCGATCGAAAAACATATTTTGCCCAAAACTCGGGCTTCGTTGCACGTAGATGCAAATATGCTTCCCTGTCAAAAGCTTGTAACTACTCCATCACTCGCTCAAAATCATGTCCCATCGTCGCTCTTGATGCCCTAATCATATAATCTTTATATGCTTGTCCTGGAAATTCTTCTTGAAGTTTGCATACATATGTCGTATGCAATAGCAGATCTCGGCATGTGGCACAAGCACGTTAATGTATTCAGTCAGTCCCTGCCGTAAAAGCAATTATGTCAGCCAAAAGCAACACATTTCAAAATCTTAAAAATATGAACTACATAAAAGTCCATCCCCTACTACTCTCACCCTCAAGTCCTAAGTCCAGCAGTAGGTTTTTTAAAAACCAATGTCATGAGTCTTTGCACTCACTTTCCACCACTGCTACTACGATTAGATATATTCCATCATTAGCATCAACTCCCAGTGTGGTAAGTAGATGTCCTGGGCTGTGACCTTTTAGATGACACTCATCTAAACAAATCACCGGTCTACTGAAAGTGAGCAGTCCTTGCTTCCAGGCATTAAAACACATATATACTCTTTGGAATGCACGAGACGATGTCCCACGTACCATTTCCGATTCAATAAGAACAGTGCTCCCTAGATTGGTTCTTCTAATCTCCTCCGCGTATGCCAAAGTTTCCTGAATAGTTTCTGTAACATCCCTCTTTTTTTTGACATAAAATTTTTCGATTTTGGAAAGGCGTTTGGCTTTAAATTATTTTCGTAAAACTCAGCGGAAGCATTTGGATAAAATTGTGAAAAAAACTCATCATTTATTCAAGCCAAACATAACATCATACATATAGAAAATATTTATAAAACATTTAGTAAACATGTTTATAAACATTGTTCCAAACTAAACACTCCAAAATACATCAAAACATCTCTTGACATCCTCACGGGTTGGCACTTAACGATTCAAGCTTCCCGCACCAGATTTGCCTCCTCCACGGCGTGATTATCACATCAAACAGGGAGGGCTAAGCCCCTCACCTTCATCTTCATCACCTACATCACAAAGCATGACCTATGAGCCTACAGTTCAGTAAGAAATCTCATGAACTTACATGCCTACATGCTCGTGCTTTCGTAAAAATATACAATTCATTTTGTTCTTTATCGTTCTCGTTTACTTGACCTGGTTTTCCACCTCATGACCGCCCTGACCACAGACCCCACAGGTAGCCCCCAAGCCCTCTCCACCCGGAAAGCTCAGGCCCTCTCGACTAGACTTTCACCTGTGTGCCCTGATCAAAAGCTTCACCCCGTGGTTCCACCAAGGTCCATCACATTTTTGGGTACCACCCTGTGGCATCACCTAGCCCTCTCGACCAAGCTTACCACCCCGTGGCTTCATCCCATTGTTTCAGCTATACATTAATGCATCGAATGCCGGAGACGTCTCATACTATCCCGACATCTGGTTGGGTGACATTTTGAAAACATGCATGAAAAATATTTTCGTTCTTTTCTTAAAACATGATGCATGAGCATGATCATGAGCATACATATGCATGACATATTAAAAATAACTCAATCATATGGAAACGTACAATAAGAAAGCGTCTCTCAATAACATGAATGACATTCATAGACTTTCTTAGCATAATTATACTCATAAAGCAATTTACACATCAAACATCAAACATCAAACAATGTCAACCATGCCCCAATCAAGCCCAAATTGTTTGGGTCAATGTACGGTGCGATACACCCCAACAGAATATTATCATTAATATACTCATAATTATTAATTAAATAGATTACTCATATTAACAATACAACCTTAATTCCATTCTTTATGATGTAGTCCCCTAAGGGGCCAAAGACAGGCAAAGATTTACTTACTTGATCTTCTTAGCTTAGGCTTAGTATTCTGAGTCCTTAAGGATCCAATAAGCTTGCTTATATAGCTTAACATCATAAAATAAAATAATATAAGCAAAACTCGTAATACCCTATTTTATCAGAAACTTTCAGCATTCATAACTTTTGCTACAGAACTATGATCAAAACACTTAAGGTACCAAATTCATAATTAAGATATCTAATACATTTTTTCAACAGACGTTGTGATTAGATCCTCTCTTAAAAGTCTCATAAATTCTACATCTTTAAAATCGGGTATAACATGATCCTACTAGTTCATACCCTGTTTTTACCTCAACTTTCAATATACACACCATTCGCTACACTAATCGGATCAGAATGCATAAGGTACCAATATAAACCTTAAAATGTTGGTTACACTTCATTAGAAGATATCATGATCATATTGTAACTCGAAGACTTTGTAAATTTCACATTCCAGAAATCGGGTAACATTACCTAAAAAAATTGTATACCCATAAACTAACTTTACAATTTATTCTTTTTTAACCTTATAACGCCATTTCCATCTCATATAATCTAACCTAGAATAAAAGTAGATGCTGGTGAATAATAAACTTCATACCTCAAGCTTAAGTTTGTGGTTTCCCCTTCTCATTGCACTTCTAACCCCAAACACTAAATTTTCTTGCACAAAACATGAAAACTTCACACTTTTGTCACAAAACCCTAATTTTCTCACACTAGACCATAGAGAATTTTGGGAGAGGGAGAGCTGAGTCGTGGTTAAGGCTGCAAGCCGAAAACCCCCACTCCCTTATCAAATAGGTTAACATGGAAAGGTGGAAGGTCATGAGTGATGTGGAGCTTCAAGCATGAGGTGTTACCATCCAAGCTAACCATTTTCTTAATCCACATGACACTTTCCTATTGGTCCATCCTTAATTAATTATAGATTAAATTCCTTAAAAATTCAATTGAAAATTCAACATTTCAGTAATAAAGTGTCGACCTCTCATTCAAGGAGTCACCATTAACCAGCCCGAGAGTTCAAGGTGTTGACCTTTTAATCGTTTCATAACTTTTTCTCCACAACTTTGATTTTCATAATTCAAAAACCCATAGTTTCCTCATTGAGTTGACTTTAACTTTGTAGAAGACATAAACTTTAAAATAATAGTTTAACATAATCAAATATACAAAAGATCAAACATCGCTCAAAAGTCTATAACTCTATAGTCCAGATTTCCTTTACCAACTTCAAATTAGCATAACTTTCTCTACACAACTCCAATAGAGTGGATCTACCTATCAATCTTCTTAACTAGATGTATACTACAACTTCGTAGAATAATCTTTGCCAATTAGGCTCTTCTATGGCATGATATGATTCGAACACAAAAACTGCTCTGTTACAAAATTTTAACCCGACATTTGTTACCAATTCTTGGGTTCTAAGATTCATAACTTTCTCGATATGTTTTCAATTTAAGATATTCTTGTTTCTGTAGTTTCATTTGCTAATCTATTAAATTCCATTAGAAGAAACCAACTCCATGTGAAGAACCTAAAACCTTAGAATTTGGTAAATACCAAAGTTGTTTTCGATTCGTCAACTCATTACTTCCAATGTGTAATTTCGTCTCAATATTCATCTTTTCTTAGCTCATTTCATTTGTTGACCATAAAATATTATATATTTGCATAATGTTATTGTACATCAAAAAGTTGGGTGTTACAATTTCAACCCACATCCTTCATTTATCTTTGTTGCCTTGAGTCTTGCCAATATGTCACTGATCCCTTAATATCTATATTCAACTCGTGACGCACAATTTCGATAAAGGAGGGAAGCAACCAGTTGGTTTGACTTTTAAACCGTTCCTTGTATTTATTCACAAGCCAACTAGCTGTTGCATGTCGGTTGACCATGCTCCTACTACAATTGTGAATTTTTCAGTATGTTTTTATCTGATAAGTACTTTCGCCTTGCATCTTCGAGGCATGTAACTTCCATGGACAACCTCTTACACATTTTGCTGTTAAAAGAACATTCTTCTGACTCTTTATGAAGACGATGTTGTGTCCATTCTTCACTGCATAGTCCACTAAAAGATCTTTTAACTCTTTTAACGTAGAAAATGTCATTCCTACCTCCAATTTTGTCACCGTTGACGTCCTCTCTTCCTCATCATAGCTTTTTGAAATATCCAAACCTACCTCTATATCTACACTCTTTATGTCATCAGAATAACTCTCATCAGCTCTATCATCACCATTGACATCCTCTTCACAGCGACTACAATCATCTATGATTTCACTATAAGCGATCAAAGCCTTCTCCCCAAAGTCACAAAAAATCTTTACGCATTTCTTTTCGTCAAACTCTCAACCATCACCAATATATCGGCATCTAAACTCAAGTTTTTCAGACATTTACATCCTTCTACACTGGTGTCCAAATACTGAAGTTTCTCCCACTTCGTAACACCTAATGTTGACAGCATATCTTCGATTTCAAAGATGGACATCTCATCGCTGTCTAGATTTTCAACAACTTCTATACGCCCCCGATGTTGAATTCTATGGAAAAATGAACCATCTGCAAGTTTATAACAAATTGCAAACAGAATCAGAGAATAAAAAGGACTTCAGTAAAAAAAAACAGGTTTCAGTAAAAAGACTTCGAACGTGCTAAAAAAAAATAAATAGATTTCTGAGAACCAAGGTGTCCAATTCGGAATATTTCCGGAATCGAACAAGGCAAACAACGAAATCGAAATCAAACATTTGAAAACAAGGACATAACCAGAAAATAAAATCGAACGTCCAATTTCCAGAAAATATTTAAACTGGCAAACAACGGCCATTTTTACTTACTGTCGAGTAAACCCTAGCCGACGATTGACTTCGGCAGACGGAGACGCTTGAAGAACAAGGTCGGACGGGTCGGAAAAGAACGACAAATTTGACGTTGGTACAGCGGTGGAGGTGATTCGCCAAAGGGGGTTTGCCTCTGAGCTTGGTGATGCGGCGAAGCTAAATTTAACTTAATTTATTTCGTTCCTGCGACTGAGGAACGAAATTCGCGTTCCTCGAATAGGTTAACAGACTTCCTTTGACAGACTGTTAACCTCAGGCCACGTGCTCCGTTACAATTAACCGGGATTTTAAACGGAATGTAATAAATGTAATTTTTCGATAGTTCAACATATTGAATGAAACGTTTTTTAGTTCAACGTAAAAGTTACAACATACCCCATAGTATTATAAGTAATTTGCCTTAAAAATAACAAATACCTTATATTTGGAATAAAGAAAATAAATCGGAGTGTATATGCTATTATCATCAATAAATTGAACGTGACAAAATATTTGTAATTGACATGAGATATGATTGAAGCAATTCCTCATGCATCACTATGAATTAAATCAAAACATTTGTCTGTGTGACTACCAGAAAATTGAAAAGAAAGACATTTACTTTTCCTTAATTTGCAAGTAGATGAATCAAAATGTGAGTAAGATAACTATTAATTTTTATTACCTAAAACTCCACAATTTATCATATGAGATAACACAAGTAACTTTGGATGACCTAATAGTTTATGCTAAATGTCACTCTTTTGTGCGACTGCAGTACATGCCAAATAAACAAATGTGGAGTTAAAAAGTGCATGAGAAACAATCATCCGATTTTAAGCCCCTTCACGCGTATCTTCTCTAAGACCGGATCATGCACAACACAAATATTATAGTTAGCATTAATTCCTTATCCAACTAAAATCAAATCAATAGTCAGTTTGAGCGATTTAAACGCATATGTAATTAAGGAATGGATATCTCCAATAGCTTAAATATGCAACTTATCACAATTAGCAATCTGAATATAAGATGGACTATCATATGGCCTAACGTTCTTAAAAGAGCAAGAAAATCAATCATATGCTTAAACGCACCAGAGTCCATAACCCAAATCTTAGAAGTTTTGGTATTTTCACTTTGAAGACCCATGATCGAGAAAGTTGAAAGTATCATTTGTTGAACAAGTTCAAGAGTGATAGTTGTAGTTTCTCCGGGTGTTGTGGAAGTATTAGCCACGAATTGATTTACAATACTTTTGCAATTTTAAGATGGAGTGAGACATTCTTTGATAATATGTCCTTATTTCTTGCGATAATTCCATAATTTCTTCCTACAACTACTGGCACCATGTCATATAGTCTTTGCAACTGAAGCATTGAATCTGACTCCTACTTCTTCCACTGCTTCTGTGTTAAGTTGCATAGGCTGTCGCATTATTATTTATTCTACTTTGTTCAAAAATCATTTGTGTCGAAACTCGTTTTCACGAAGGAGTTCTCTTGGACATGTATCCATTCAAATGATATTCAAGTTGAAAACGATGAACTATATGGTATTTTTAAGATAATCTCACATTTCCTTGGATAGGGTATAAAGCTTTAAGTTGAGTACATTTTGTAGGATCCATTTTCAACTTAAGATGGGGTGATTTAAGTTCACTAGCTTATCGTGATTTTATAATTTTATTTTCCAAGTGACATTTGTGATAAAAGGAAGAAGTAAGAGATAGAGAAATACAACTCATTTGTTAATGCAAATCGACTTAACTTTTGCTTATGTTTGTGTTCTAAAGTCGCACCGGGAAGATTCTTTTATTTCTCTACCTTGAGAAAAAAACGTGATTGACTTCAGAGTGTCAATCAAATCTTACAATTGACCCTTCTTTGCGAAGAATCTCACTCTTATTTCTCTTGACTTTTCTTTGAAGGGCGTCATTTTTATTTCACAAATTTTCACTCAGAAAAATAAAATAGACCAGATAATCAGATTATAGTGTTCACTCACTTTGAAATAAAATTTCAAGTGTAAATACAACATATGTGATTATAAAATTCGACCAATTCTTTCAACTAGCTGTTATATAAAAAAAATTCTATCAGTTGAAGTTTTAGTAACTCTTTTGTGATTTCAGTCGATCTTTCTAGTGACTCGATATTTCTAAGCATTTTCAGTCAAGCCCTTATCATTTTTATACCAAATGGTTCCTTCGGTGCATACAAATTACTTGATCAATATTTTTTACCCATAACATTTGAGGTTTAATATTAATGAAAAAAAAAAAGACGTGTTATCTTTCATGTTCATCCACTCAGCCTTGAATATATGACTCAACCAAAAAACAAATGAGAAAGGCAGATGATCAATTTCCATGCTTTTCTTCCAATTTGTATATCAAATTGCTCATCAATATACTTATCCCACTATGCTTAAATCCCCCATCAGGCTTTTGCGTTAGAAATTCCTACATGTTCGGTATCATATCTGCACGGTTGAACGACCAAGTCGTTTCCTCTCGTATTCTTGTTCGGATATAGAAGATGCATAAGTGACCAAAATACATCTATTCTCGTTACGTGTTTCTTGGCCTGCATCAAATACAGTCGTATCGGCTAAATTCATCAAAGTTTAAGTATAAGTTTAACACAAAAGATAAGATACCTCGACAATGAAGCTAGCCCAGATCTTATTCTCTCGGCCTTCCATCACGCCTTTCAAAATCGTTAAGCCTAATCCTCGGATCATGCCGGCTATCTCTAAAGTGTTTTCTCTTTCCTCACATACAATCTATGCATAATAAAATTGCAATTATTGTTTATTCTAGTAAATAGATGTACTTTTGAAGAACGTTACTGCCTCCTTTACATACCTCAATCAGCATTTGACCTAGAACAGCAAGATCTTCGACCTTAATCGGACAAACCATTGTTTTTCCATCGACTTCCAACGCCCAAGTAGCGCCTCCTGTCTTTTCTCGAGCATCCTTCAATGCCGGTTTGTTGTCCTAATTATTCGTAAAAAAACACGTTATACTTTCGTGCACGAATCGTTCTCGCGTGCAAAGAAGGATAATTAAAATTAGTCGATACCTTGTGTTTATTGGCTTGATTAAGGTTGTCAGCATACTCTGTTACATTCTGTAGAAACAGCATGTATTTGATTGTTTTGTCTAACAGAGCATCAATGCTACACTGTAAATAAATCAAATTACTTCCATCAGCAGTTTGATTCAAACCTTAAAATCTCAGAACATTTGTTTGTCAAAAACAGATTTTTTCATCTACCCAATGAAGGACTGAAGATAATATCTACATCTTTCGAAAATCTCAGTGAAAAAACTAAAAAAATTTGAACCTTTGCTCCGTTGGGAATTATTGCTTTCAACTCTTTGAAACGATCTTGGATTTGTTGTCGATCTTTCGGCCTCGGTCGACCGCTCTCTCCAGTTCTGGCCCTTTTTTTCGTGATTGGCAGTTTTTGATAATTTTGAGAATGAGCAGTGAGAGTGCTTTTGGTGTTGATGCTATAGCCATCATCAATCCACATTCCAACCAGTGACTTGGGAACCTCTTTATCACTTGCTAAAACATTTTTTGAAGGCTCTATGATTTCACTACTTTCCAGCCTTCTTCTCTTACAAATGGAAGATAGTTCTTCCTCGAGACATGATTCGGTGTAGGAATTCGAGGTGTTCCGACCGTTTAAAAGCTTTCTGAGACCCAACTTAGAGAATAGCCCGCCATCGAAATGCCCTGTGGAGTTTATATTTGGTTTTGTTTGTTGATCAGGTGAAAGATCGAGACCCAGATAATCCATGGAGTTTTCTTGTGCATTGCTGTGAGATATATTGGTCACCGAGCTTTGCATCGGAAAAACTTCATTTTCTCTCTCTATAAAACTGGATGTCAATGAAGAGAACTCATTGAAGTGAGAGTAATTGTCATGGAATTGTTGTTCCGGTGGAGAAGAATACCACTGCATAAGCTCATCTGCCTGGACGGCCGATGTGGAACCTGTAGAGAATTGATTTCCGGTTGAATTACCGACCCCATCGAACACACTTTCTTCTCGGTGAAATAAATCAGTGGTGGTGGAGACCGAATCAAATGTTGCATTTTCATATTCAATTTCCGAGAGAAACGGATCGAACGTAGCCAACATGAGAGGAGCTTCAAAGAACACATCATCAAGAACAGAGCTACCCTGAGCATGAACAAGAAATTGATTCCTTAGCCTGACATTTTCGCAGCTCTGCAGAGTATTGAGAGTCCAATGATCTGAATATCCGGGCAACAGTAAGGAAGCAAAGAATCCATCTAACTCCCAATTGTCACTACTCGAAGATGAAGGATCGTTTGTTCGTATGGTGGTTCCATCAATGTTTTTCACTTTCCGGAGCATCATTTTCATTTCGTCCAAAACCTCAAAGCTCTGAAAAATCTGAAGCAATAGTTGTGTAAAGTTCATGCACATTATCAATAAAATTGTCGAAATCTATCATCCTATTCCATATCGAGCACAAAATTTTAAAACAATTCAATTTTTTTCTTGAGTTTGCTCGTGCATTTATAATTCTTACCTTCTTTGTTGATCCAAACACAGCCACTCCGATTTGTTCCACTGGAATCACTGCAATTGTCTGAGATTTCAATGAAGTCATCAGTAAACTTGGAAGCTTTTTATCAAACATTGAAGCAAGTAAAAGTTTAATTTGAAAATGGTTGACCATTTCAAGAACAAGATTAAGTTATGTACCTTTATACCAACTGAAAACTGTTGCTGAAACTCAGCATCGTCCTGCAGAAGACGAACTTTTCTTGTTATTTAGTTGTATTTTTAGATAGAATAATCGTTCCCATTGAAGAAAAAAAGCCTAGAAAGAGAACGAAAAAAGCTTAGAAAGCATTCATACATCTTCGCTTCCAGGAGAAACAGAAATCTTCTCTCCAGTTCCACGATCTGAAAACATCCATCCATCTTTTCCACTGAACGCAGCTTGCCCGACAGCTCTGAATAAGAATACATTTAAAAATAAGCTCTTTCTCTCTCTATCTCTTTCTCCCTCTTCAGTATTCTGTGAGAGAGTGAGTGAGGTGAGAGAATGAACATCTGTGAGAAAGTGAGCTTACCCTTCACCCAAAACGTGGACTTTAGGTAACATATGGTGAACTAGCATTCCTAATCGCTGTTCGCAGTAGAAATCTTCCATAGCCAACAACCTACCAAACAATCTCAAGTAAACGTTGGATGATCATGAACAATCTTAATTCATGATTAGGGTTTGATAATTGTGTTTAGTGAGCTTCAACAGATCATTTCTTCGTTCTAAATCGAAATCAAGTGATTAAACAAGGGACCATTATCCGTAATATACAAGTGAGAGGATAAAACCCACAGGTAAATCTCAACAAGAGTAAAAGCTTCCAAGGCTAGAAAACCCCAGCTTCATGATTAAACAAAGACAAAAAAAAACATGTACGAAAAATCCAGAAAAAGAGGAACAAAATGGTTGAAATGTGGATATTAAAAGATGGGGGAAATCAAATAGAAGAGAAGAAACTCATAAGAGCTTACGTAGGATTTCTGTCGTCGAATCTCCAGAAAACCCCATAAGACCAGCCATTATCGTGACATATAATCTGAAGCGTCTTCTTAAGCGAATAAACTGTGTCCCCTTCGGCCATTAGAAAGAGTTGAAGCTCAAAATGCTAAGAGAAGAAGCGCATTTGAAGAGAACGGCAGAGAGTATGAAGGAGTTCCAAAGCGCAGAGGGTAGAGAAAGGTGTTATAGCTGGAGACAGAGCTTTGAGACAGAACTTTAATGGAGAACAATGGTGCTAGACCTGAGACTGAGAGAGACCCTCTAAACTTTTTAAAGTAATTACTGGTTTATACCTCGTAAATCATAAACAAGCTCCTCTCTCTCTGCCACTCTCTCCCTCTCTCTCTCTGCCACTCTCTCCCAGATCTCTTTTTTCCTCTCTGAAAATCTGGAATTATGGAGGTTAACTGCAGACGAAGTTAAAAATTGAATCTTTTCCATACTAGGAGTTAAGACCAGATCCAATTCAATTACATGAAATAATAAATCAAATTTACCCACCAAAAAAAAGTTGAATATTGAGAGGTTCATAATTCCCGGAGAGAAGGTTTGACCGGCGAATATTCCGAGTGGCAGGGGAAGCGGGGCCCGCGCTCGGGAAGGGGGAGCCATTAGAAAATGTGGGAAAAGAAAAGGCGTGCTGTCATCCGTGGGCCCCAAGCAGTGTTGGGTTCAGAGGGCTCACTCTCTGACCGCCTCTGCCCTTGTTTCCTCCCCCTAATCTTTTTCCTACCCTCTTTCTTTACACTAATTTGTTTTTATATTTATTTTACAGAGTAAAAAAGTCTAAAATAATAATTAAGATTAATTTTATTCATTAATACGTTAAATTATTAATATATTTTAATTAAAATAAATTTAAAAATTTATCAATTATACTTTAAGATTAAATTTTTATTCTTATGTATTTTTTAATATTTTATTTTAATTTTTTCATTCTAATTTTTTATTTTCAAAAATCTTTATAAAAAATGTATAATAATGTAAAATATATAAAAATTAAATTATAAAAAATATTTAATTAACTTAAAACTTTCATTAAGGTTATTAATTTTCTAAACTTTGATATGTTAATTTATGAATTAAAAATTTAAAAAATCAATTAAAAAATAGTAACACTTGATAATTAACCTAAAAATAAAATAATTATCAATAAATACTACGTAGTTAGTAGTATTTTTCAAATAATACCTTAAATATTAAATTATATCAATTGACATATTAAAATACGAATATATTTTAATTGGCATTTACGTTTTAAAATTTTATTACCAGATATATTAAATAGGATGACATCGATAATTTCCTTGTAATTTCTGTATGTAAAATTGTTAAAAAATAAAAATAATAAAACTAAAAAAAACCCTTTATCATTCAACTCTCCAATCCTCATCTAACATGGTGTGAGACAAATTCAATTTAACCCTAGTTTTAAGCCGAGCTTCGTCAAATCCGATCACCCTTTTGCATGAAGGTCGATGTTGTCCTAGGATTCATCTAAACTCGTGCAAGAATTCTGTCTAACTCGTAGCATCACATTTCATGATATTAAGCGTTTGTTTTGTATACCTATACGAACCTCATTTTCGTAGTTCGAGTTGTTATGAACTAATTTGTATCTTTTTCTCCAAATTTTTAGGTAAATATTTGATTTTTTTTTTTAATTTTCACAATTATATTTGGGTAGAGAATTTCAAACTCCATATTATTGACAAAAGGTGAAAGCATTTAAGGCTTAAAAACAATGATTGAGAAGTTTAGTTTTGGTGACAGTATTTTGGTAATTTGTTAGATGACACCCATCATTGGCTGGTCTCCCCTCTCTCTTTTATCATTTATTTATTATATAACTACGTTTTATCCAAGTAGAAGCAGCTATTGAAGCCCGCATGGGTATGACTCAGTTGACTTAGAGATAGTAGATTGGATACAATAGTCTAATTTCGACGCTTACGTTGTATTAATGTGAGAGTTGTTAGCCCAAATATTGAGGTAGTTCCTTTAAATATCAGGTAAATGTCTAATATTTTTAGGCCGCTGAGTCACCGTGATTTAACCCTAGTCAATTTTTATTAAATAAAAAATTTGGGGAACAATAATTGTTTGGAATAATATTGGTGAGTTAAATGACCTGAACCTACATGTGAAGTTGGTTTTAGGTATTCATAAAAGAATTTTAGCTTAACCTTGAAAACTAAAACCATATGAGAAACCCAACAAAAAATGACTTAAATTCCGAGTCGATTTCAATATAGTCGATTATCGTAATGGTTTTGAGTTTGGTTTCCTTACTCATAAATCACATCTCACAACCTACAAACCTATGATCCAACTCGATAACTCAAGGTCGAGAATTATGTTTCTCGCTTATCGACCCTTATGAACCCGCTTGCTAGAAAATTGAAAAAAAAAAGAGAGAAAGAGAGAGAGGGAGAGTATTAAAGTGACTTGACAAAAGCATAAAGTTATTGGCTTTCATCTTTTTGTATTGTTTAAGTAGCCATAAAAAAGTAGAACATTATTTTGTCGCGATGAACATTTGCATGCTTAACCATGGTCGTAGCAAGTCATAGAAAGTCAACGCCATCGAACCATTGTTCTCTAAATCTCTATTGTTTGATGATCCATATATCCGATCATTTTTATTTATTTAATCAAATATTTCAAATACGCATCCTAAGTTCGACGTGGGACGTGACATTTAAAGATGCAATCTATGTTTCATCGACCTTTCTCAAGAAGTACGCGGTGAAATACTAAGCTAACGTATTTTTTTCATTTAAGTTTTCTTACTAGATTCTATTTATTTACTATGCATGCGAATTTCGGCTCGTAATTTGTACGTTCATTGAGCTTTTTCATGTTCTCGTGTTAGTAAAACAAATAAGACCGGACGAAGGTTATATCAGCATCTCTTGCTTATTATACGTAGTTAAATATTCTTTCGTTTCTTGGTTTGTTTTTTATTTGATCAATATCTCATCGAAGCACCGAGATTTCAAATATTTAGTCTAGGTTTGTTCGTGAAGATATGGAAACTCATGGCAGCTACTTTAAATCGTAAAGCGAGATTTATGGCGATCATTTCTTTGCCACTAACGTTTAATTCTACGAAGTAAAAGCATGAGCTGAAGAAGATTAAAGCCAATAAATCGAATTAAAAGAGTTAAAAAGGGAAGATCTTACAAAAAGTAGGGGTGGGCACGGTCCGGGCCGGGCCGGTTTTATCAGATATAATACTCGACCCGTGAAATACGGTTCCGAAGAAGTTGGACTCGTGGAATCGAAAAAGAAACCGTGAACAGTGCCGGGCCGGGCCGGTTCACGGTTTTTCTAAAAAAAATTAAAACTTTTGAAAAATTGGTTTAAAAATAAAAAATGACAAATAATATTTTGTTAAAAATGAGTGAATGACATCATGACAATATACAAACACTAAACATTATTAAATAAAGAAGAGAATAAAAATAATCTATTCATTTCAAAGATTAAACTTCAAGTTCAAACATCCATCACCTAATAAAAACTACAATCGACGATCATTAACGATATAAAATATAAACTACTCAAAACGTAGTTCATCATCTACTAATATGCAAAACTCAAATATCCATCAGCAAATATGAGTTCAAATTCAAAAGATAGTCGAAATTCAAAGAAAAGATAGTCATAATTCAAAACGTCATTCATCATCAAAGTTTCAACACATAACTATCAAATCGATAATGTTGACTACAGATCAATATGTTGAAACTTCATCATCGTCGAGTTCAAATTGTTCATCATTGGTGCAATCTACAAAATGAAAAAAACATGTTACAAAGNTTTTTAATATTTTGGATCGGTGACCGGTTTTTTTAACTGGAAAAGCCGACTAAAACCGGCCCGGCCCGTCCGGTCCGGGTAGAACCGCGGGTCCGGGCCGGTTTTGCCAACCCCTAACAAAAAGTAAGCCATGAATCGAGATTTTATTTAGTGTTGGCCGAAAAAAACAGGAATTAATGGAGAAAAAAGACAGGAATTAATGGAGAAGGGACAAAAGCTCTTTGTCACGGCCATCGTGTTTACTACCACTCGGCACTTGGACAATGTTTACTCATTCCTTCGTTTTTGTTGCCTTTGACTTTGCAACCAAACCAACTTTCTATTTTGCGCGTACTATCGTTTATCGAGTAACGCGTACTATCGTTTATCGAGTAACTAAACCATTGATTCTCGAAGCCACATTGGCGGTGGAAATGAAGAAGCTCATCTAGTTAACTAGGTCGAGTTGAACGAGCCCTTGAATTTTATGAATTTATTGCAGGGCCTGCATTATGTGTGTTCCGACGAGAAGATTCAAAACCGACTCAAACCCAACCAACCCAATAACATCGAACCTCGGAATTCTGGCTGAACCAACCCAATGTAGATATTTGTTGGTGTTGAGGCCCAAGCTCATTCATTCGTTTGTAAGCCCACATAATAGTTTTGGCCCAAACTCATTATTTTCAAGTACAACATTATTGTGAGAAGTCTTTTGAAATTGACTTGATTAATTTTCCAATATAATTCAAATTAAATTACATCGTTTGTCATCACTTATTTTATTTATATTCATATCAAGGTTTAATAGAAGGCAACCTAAAGTAAAATTTACAAGATTTCATCAAGATCTAAATTCTATCTCATCAGTTTAGGTTGTTTTAGAAATATCATTAGATTTTTATTACGACAGTAAATTTTGTTCATCTCGTCGAATACCATTTTATTAGAACACAATCAGAGGGTTCTGCATGATAAATTTAAATATATTTAGTACCGTGTACGATCTATCTAGTTGGTCCACAAACTATACAACATAAATACAAAAAAAAAAAGAGAAAAATAATTAAGTATGCTAATCATTGAATCTTTGGTATCCAAGTGAAAACATTTTAAGGGGTGTTGGTAGATCCAAATTCAATTATTTGGTTGTGTGGTCAATATGTAATTATCTACTTATAATAATTGAGAGCATGATGTAGAAGTAGAATACATACCCAATTCTAGGAGGGTTTTGAGGAGTGTCGTTACATGATAATCCCTACATCACTCCACCTGAACCATCATCTTTCTTAGCTATCAAAAAAGGAGAAAAATCCAAATCCAAGAACAAATGGAGCGATTTTCTCCATCTTGAGCTGAATCCAACTCGATTATCTAACAAAAGCTAGAGAAGAATAAAAAGCTAATATCGATAAAAATGGAACCAACTAAGTACTACTGGAAGAAGGTTCTAATCAGCTAATGTTTCAGATGTCCCAAATTGAGGATGGCACATTCATATTACACATAAAATAATCTTAATTTTCTCTAAACGATCAAGGAACAGCCATTGTACAGAATTATGCATGCAAATCTACGCTTTACTCATCACAGTTTAACTTTGGGATGATCTCCATACTGAAACACCACATGAATCTAGAGGAAATTTGAAAAAAAAAAAAAAGGTACAGTCTTGCTCCTGATTGAAATCTACAGCTTAATGGTTGGCTTATGTAGCCATTCATCATTAGGAGACTTCATTTTCAAGGTAAATAAAGACAACACATGCAATTGGACAAATAGAGAGAGAGAAGCACGTACAATTGTAATTTGCTCTTTCCTGGATTTTTCATGGCACATGTTAGTAGGGCCGAAAAGATGCTTCATCAAGAATTAACAATTAAAAAAACGAAATAAATCAAATGAAAAACCACGAGCTCCAGCTGACCCATCCATGTTCCACCCAATCGAGATACTCCACTACGCCCATTATTTCTATTTAAGGAAAAAACTAACTTGGTTATTTAGCTATAATTTTTTTTGTCAAAATCATCTATGAAATATAGTATAAAAATAGGGATTTTATTACAGTTTTTAGAACGTCAAATCATTAAGCGCCTAAAGAGAGTCCTTTTAGAAGTGACTTTTTATGCCATCTCCACATTTATCCTATGCGCTAATTCTCCAAGAATCAAGATCACGACTTTCAACCCAACTTGTTTTCCATATCATTTACCACATTGAAGATTGCTATATCATGGCATTAGATCATGAATATTAAAATAAAAACATATCGTATATGCACTTATCTTTATCAGTATTCCCTCATGGTCTGGGAGAAAAGTTTGAAAGGTAAACTAAAAGTTTCTTGTATCTATCTGTATGAGTCTAGTATTAGGATTTAGGAATTGATTGGTTGAAAAAGAGGTTTAGAGTGGTACGTGGAGGAGAGAATGGCTTCAGAAGCTGACCATAGACGAGAGGCTTCTGCTAAGTTTGATCCCATTTTCGAAGGTAATGCTTCGTTGCAATCAGCAAAGTATTTCCCACTAACATTTGCTAGCCTCTGATTTGTTGCCACGTAGCATGTCGTTGCTGCTGCCTGCAATCACCCATCACGGTCGAGTCTAAAGTGTACGCACATACAATTATGCTAAGTGTTTAGAAAAAGTTATTTTTTTTGTCATCCAAAAAGTTTACCTGAGGAATCGTCTTCAAGAGCTTGGAAGCCATAAAAAACGCGATATCTACAATTTCATAATTCAAAACGCAATATTTAGATGAAATTCAAAGTACTAAAATTTCAACCAAGCCTTTTCGAAAATCAAAGTAATAATACATTTAGAGTCTATTTTTACCACGTGATGGTGTTGTAGATAAGTCGAAGCAATAACTATAGTAAATTAAATAGTTATTACAAATCATCAACCAATATTTCAAGTAAAAAAATAAAGAATTATTTTAACACTGAAATAACAAATTAACAACAGTTAAATTGAATATAAAAGTCTAAAATAAAGTACCCGTGAGAAAACCATCACGATCTCTAGTGAGTCTGGTTCGCACTATTCCTGGATGAACACAGTTCACCGTCACATTCGCTTCCATTACCTGCTTATTATTATAGACAAAATTTTAAAATCTATAACAATATAGTCACCATTCAACAACAATAAAATAATACAACACACAGAGCTTTTATATGTACAAGTGTAAATGGTCATTACCTCGAGTCTCCGTGCAAGCTCCTTGGTATGCAGAATGTTAGCGAGTTTGGAGAGAGCGTAAGCACGTGTGGCGTCGTAATGGCTGATATGACGGAGAACAGTAATATTCAACTAATTAATCAACGGAAATGTCAAACCCAGTAAATTCATAATGGGTTTCCAGGTACTCACCCTATGTTTTGGCTTATTTGACCGATATATTTTATAGCGTCGCCGGAAAACCAGCTATGAATGCTCGACGACACGTTCACTATCCGGCCTTGAATGCCGGAAAAAGTGGCCGTCTCCACTATCTTCTTCAGCAGAAGCTTCGTTAACAGAAAATGACCTTCAAAAAAGGAATGAATTGTTCAAACCAGTAAGAAAAAGATTGATAAAAGCAATTAATTCATCGACAGATTTATTAATACCGAGGTAATTAGTAGCAAAGGTCATCTCCACTCCATCTTCGGAAAGTGCATGTTCATGCGAAAACTTGCCAGCGTTATTTCTGAAACGAAAAGGATAAAGCCGTTAGGAGAAATTTGAAATGGGGAGTGTTAGTTTTATTTTTCAGATTCCTTTAGAGGAATTGTATTTTTACATTAGAAGGTTGAGAGGTAGATGAAGGCACTCGAACTCGGAGACGAAGGACCGAACGGAGGAGAGAGAACTGAGATCGAGAGCCATGACGATGATTTCAGAATCAGGAAACTCGGAGAGAATACGCGCTCTCGTTTCCTCCGCGGCTTTAACGCTCCGAGCGGGAAGCACCAGCCGCGCGCCTCTTTTCGCTAAAACCCTCGCCGTCTCCGCCCCAATCCCCGACGTCGCGCCTGCCGAAACCAAACGCCGTAACAAATTCAAAATCAAAGTAAAAAGAGACGTAAAGATACAAATATTGAAAAATCAATCGTTTGATTACCTGTGATAATAGCGGTGACAGAGCGGAGACTAGGCGACCTTTCCGTAACCTCCACAGCGGTAGATTTGCTTCCATAGCCACTTGCTCCGACTGAGCCGATGAGATACTTGACGGTTTCGATCATTTCGGCCGGCTTTCTGCTTCGACCGAATAGTTGCGGTTGAAGCTCCAATCTACGATCGACTGCTGAGAAGCAGCCGGAGAAGGAAATCAGAAAGTACGAGTGGCTGAGCAACGGAGAGGATTTGGCAGTTATCCGAGGGCAGGAAGGCGTAATCGAGAGAAGGATAATTTTATCGCAGTGTCAGAAGTTACAGTCTGAGTGGCTCTTCATTTATCACCGTCGCAGGGAAAAGAAGGAAGGGAGAGAATTGACGTATTTATATAGAGAGAGAAAAGGCCCCAAGCTAAACAGTAGTAATTAAGGCTTTCAGACGAAAGAATTACCGTTTCAATACTTAAATTATATTAATTATTCCTATTTTTTATTATTTTCTAAATTTTAAAAGGGTAATTTACCATAATTAAAAAATAATTAACATTATAATTATTTTAAAAATAGGTGTTTGATTAGTGTGATTAAGAAGAGAGAGAGAGAGTAATAATATGGTCAAAGCGGCTCTTGGTTTGACCTAATTAAAGAAATTTAAAAATGGGCATAAAAACTATGTGAATTTAATTATTTATTTAATATAATAAAATAATAGTCCACGAAAAGAGAACCCACCAAGATATGGGTGTACCATTGCAAGGAAAACAATCCCAGAACTAGGACAGTTTAAGTTGAAAGGTAATAATAATTTACCCCTTAAATTATTAGGCATTTGTAACTAATATTTCGAATTTTAAAAATTATTAATATACACTTTTAATTTTATCGTAATTACAACAAACACATTTTCTTCATGTTTTTGTTTTCTAATATTATAATATCCGTCAATTTAATTAGTTATTTTTGTCAGTTTTATATTTAATGACTTGTTGAGAAATTAAAATATATAATAATAAATTAATAATTTTTTAATTCATTTAACCTCCTAAAAAATTATAATTTTTAAAAAATTATAATATTTTTAACTTTTTTAATATTATTTATCAATAGAAATATAATAATTAAATGGATGACAAAGTGTTTGTTCTGCCAAGTTCCAACTCCTACGTCACTTGACCTCGTATTATTTTTCCTTTTCCAATTTTTGATTTTTATGAGTTTCTTCACAATTTTCTATATATTTTTGGGACTTTTTATTAGACATTTTCCAATTAAATCCAATTCAAAATATTGTTAATATCATTTCCGATCAAAACAATGAAATATTTTATTAATTGTGAAAGATCCATACTATATTAGTGTGAGTGAAAATTCAGCATCACTTGATAGACTAAATTTTTTGTTGTACATTGATATAACTCTCGCGTACATGTTCTATGATATATTTTAGACCATAAAGCCAGAAGAAATTAGTGCAAATTCTAATTCAAGGTGGATGATATTTGAACTAAAAGCGCTATAAAATGTTACAAAATACTCGCTCATACCCTTACGTGTACAAGAACATGCACCCACAAGAGCATTAAGATCGTATGTAGTTAACATTTTGATAAAGTAGATAAATCATAATTTCGGCTTTACATGCTAATTTTGTACTATCTCATTATTATTTACTAATACATGGGTTTCACTATAAATAAATAAAAGTATTTAGGAAAATAATCAAACTAAAAAGAAAGATTCAAGACTCTCCAAAAGAGTGTGGTAGTAGAAGTAGAAGTATAAGAATGAGGCATAGGGGAGAAAGGAGATAAATTGACGTCTTGCTCACCATAGGCATAGCTCAGTTGACTCAGAGATAATAGATTAGGTACAAGAGTCTAGGTTCGACGTCTGCGTTGTCCTAGTGTGGGAGTTGTTACCCTCAATGTTGGGATAGCTCCTTAGGATATCAGGTAAATGTTTCTTATCTCTGGGCCGCTGAGTCACCGTAATTTAACTCACTCACAAACTGTCGGCCGGGGTGTGGGGGCCCTAGTGGCGAAGAATTTTGTCTTTTGGGTACAAGATTCCAACACTACCTAATAAGCCTAGTTTTTGTGGTACCAACAATTTTTATAAATATATATATAATGATAATTTTATAATTTATCTATTTTTCGGTTAGATGTTTTTTCGGATATTTTTTTAAATCATCCTTAAACTAAGTTCAATTTCACGTGATGTCATTATCATCAATGTCTCAATTGCTTATAATTAATAATTCAAGATTTATCGTTTTTAAAACGAGAGTAATTTTAGAACTACTTTTTAGTCATTTTTTTTTTTGTAACGCTGATGTATCGAATTATGATTAATTTATTAAAAATATTATTATTGTATTAATTTTTCATGAGTTGACATATCAACGTGTATTATAAGAAATTAAAATAAGAATGTAATCTAAATATTATTCTTAAAAAAATAATGACTTCAAGATGTGTCTAAGTTTGGATCGATTAACTTGTAATTTTCTCATGCCTTTGAGCGAGTGAGCCTTCCGTGTCTCGGTCGTCTTCTACCCGACACGATACTCGGGTTTTTCAATTCCTATCTACTTAAATTTGCTATCCGGGTGGATTTACATGCATTCCTTGGGATCCCGAAGTTGGAGTTTTTCCCCTTTTTTTATAAAATAATAAAAAAATTAGAATATTTTTTTTTATTAATTTGGGTGGTTTAGTTGGCCAGCTCTACTTGACTAATCACACAAATGCATGGATTGTTAAGATTCCCTTCGAGAGCATTTGGCCATTAGTTTCCACTTACATCTTAATTAATTCAATTAGCTAATTATAAAAATATCAAAAGCACCCCTCTAAATTATTATATATATCATTTCCCACATCATCGTTCAATCATTGCCTCATCCTTCAACTTCCTACCAATCTTCCTAAATCTCCCTTGATTAGGGTTTGGTTCCTATAACCCTTTCAATATTTACAAGTATTAAAATTTTTAAAAAGTGGGTAAAAAGAAAATTAGACTTTAACGGATGGCCGTGTGCTAGTAAGCCGTTCTCGCCAAAATCGCAGGTCATGTGGATTGGCCATGTGGCAATTGAGCCGTCTAACTTGCATTGAAATGCATATGGCTTTGTGAAACGATGTCTAGACAGAGTTATCACTAGACGGAGTGATTTTTGCGATTTTCATGACTTTAATAGTCGAGTTCTTCGTCTTCTTTAGTTCTAAATATTACCAAAATTTAAAGTTGTTTTAACAAAATTGTTTAATATAAATTTAAAGGTTAGATATTGTCTTTGCCTTTTACCCTATACTATGAGTGAGCAAAATTAAATCGGAACTGTAAGTTTTAATCCGGTTTTGGTTTCTAATTTTAAAAAAATCGTGATTTATGGGTCATTGCCGGTCTTTGAAAGTAAAAAACCATGAAACCGGAACTGGGACTGTGAAAAAAATTCTAAAATCTAGTAAAATTCTACTCAAACCCTAATAAAATCTGATATAAATCCTAAAATTGATTATAAACTCACCCAATTACTTAAAATCTGACATAAATATAATAAATTTTTATTATTATTATATTTTAATTTTTTAAATATAAAATAAAAACGAGTTAAAATCGAAACAGAATCATAATCGTTGGTTCTGTTACACCGTGAGTCCAGTTTTGATTTTATTTTAGAATAAAATTAGGCTAGACTGACTCGTGTCCGCCCCTACCCTATCAATGTTATGTAAGTTATTATGATATTAATGTTGGAGTGTAAATAAATATAATCTCTCTCCCAATCTCTCATGAAAGTGGATTTCCCATAGCAAAATCACCCTAATTTTTTAAAAAATAAAAGTAAATTAAAATAATAAAGTGGTTGAAATTCGCTAAGATTTCATTGGAAAGCAATGAGTACCATTAGCTTGGCTTTATTGAATTAATAATTGGCATGGGAACTACAAAACGACATCGTTTCCGTCACATAAAATGTGAAGTTATTAAACTCAGTTATATCTATTGCGTGTGTCACGGGTTTTGATTATTTTTATTGAAACTTTCACTAAACCTTTGGCTTTTCTTCCTTTGTTTCTTCCTTGAACCTAACATTTGACGACAAAATCACTTTAAGTTTTAAATTATAATGTCATTGTTTCGATATTCTCGAACTTATTCGCAGAAGAAAAACTAGGGGTAGAACGATTACTCGAAGACTTATTATGCCACAGCTTGGTAGACCTATGACGTGAATCTCATGTTAATAATCGTAATGTAAAAAACTCATTTCGAACCTAAGTTTTGGGTAAATATCTCAAAAAAGACATAATTTTTTTTATAAAAAAAAACATTTTTTAACGCTCGTCAAATGCCTGAAGAAAAATTAGTGCGTCTATATCGGACTTCCGAAAGAGATACTTATCCTTATTAAGACATCTGAAAAGCCTTTAAAAGTTTTTTTAAAAGTCAAAGTCATTTTTAAGTTATTTATCTGAAACTCGGGCTCCAAATGAGTTTTACCCATATTCATATAACGTAGTTTCAAAACTCGTTATTGCATGATGTTATTCATATTAGATATGTTCATCTACTTATATTTTGTTTTGAAAAAGATTTTTCATGTAAATTTAGTATCTCACGTCAGACTTTCTTATTTGATTATCGGTCTATTATAATAAAATCTATATATCTTTTTTTTTCCTGAAAAAAGACATTATTAAGAGAAGAGATTGGTTTAGATATTGACAAAAAGGAGGATTAAATATTTAAAGTGACAACTACTCACTCATTTGTGCCATAGTTGTGCAATCAAAGATCATCTCAAGCATATCCGAAAGCTTTTTGTTCAATTCTTAGTATAAAATTAATAACAATTATTATAAATTTTATTTCCACTCATCTCCATTTCGAGTTTGGACGAAATTGTTATAGTCGGGTTTGTTGAGAAAAAGCCCAATACCAACTCTCGACACCAAGAATGTACAGCAGAATAAAATTACTTTTTTTCTCTTTGTGTAATCAAATAGGCAATTAATAGATATAGATTAGTAACATATACGAGAATTGCAACACCGAATTTTAGGGTGAAAAACCTTCTTAAATACATAGTAAAAAACTACGGGACCCGTATGCCGTTTAATCAATATTCCACTATATCTCAAATAATGGGTACAACCAAAAGTTCTCTCTAGAACATCAATCTAGAGGCATACAATAAACATCAAGATCAAACAATAACCTTGGAACACAAAAAAAAATCAAGAGAAGATAAATTTAGGGTATAAACATGCAGTCCCATTTTTATCCTATCGAACAGTCTTAGAAAACACAAAATATGATCTCTACCGTTCATAATGTACCTCTGTATGTCACAAATCTACTGTCAAAATTTCCGAACGATCAAACGGTTCAATCCTAGAAAACAAATTTCGATTCCAGCAGCCCTAAAAAATCTGAGAAATTGTTTTTCCTTTGTCTTCTCTCCTTTTTGCCCACACCTATTAGGGTTTCTTAGAAATAAAACCCTTATATCTCAGCCCAAAATATTGGCCGAGCCCAACAAATCTCCCCCTCGGCTCATATATCGGGCTCTAGCACGCCCGCTTTCTGCCTGGAAAAATAAAGCTTTTCTTTAGGCAAAGTTTTCGTCATCATGTCTGATCTATTCACGCTGGTATGGATCTTCTCAAGCTGAAGCATCTTGGATTCCAGCACTTCGCGAATCCAATGATATCTCACATCAATATGCTTCGTACGCGAATGAAAGGTAGAGTTTTTACTAAGATTAATTGCACTCTGGCTGTCACAGTAAAATACCAATTTATCTTGTTCATGCCCCAATTCTTGTAGAAACTTTTTCATCCACAAGACTTCTTTATAAGCTTCTGTAATTGCAATAGACTCTGCCTCACTAGTTGACAAGGCAACGCAATCCTGGAGTTTAGATTGCCACGAAACAGCCCCCCTACAAAGGTAATCATATAACCTGATGTAGACTTTCTTGAATCTATGTCACTAGTCATATCTGCATCTGTGAAACCATCTAAGACCATTTCCAAAGCACAAACACACATTGGAAGTACCTCTGAGATACATGAAAATCTATTTTACTGCTATCCAATGGTCTTTCTCATAATTAGAAAGAAAACGGCTAACAACACTGACTGCATGAGCGATGTCTGGTCTTGTACACACCATGACATACATTAAACTACCCACAACGGATGCATAAGGCACTTTCTTCGTCTTTTGTTTCTCATTCTCACTTGTAGAACATTGTTTGGCGCTCAGCTTAAAATGACCTGCAGGTGGAGCCACATCAAGCTTCGCACTGCTCATATTAAATCTCTAAAGAACTTTCTCTATGTACCTCTCCTTAGATAACCACAGTTTGTTCTTCTTCCTGTCACGAATAATCTTCATGCCAAGTGTCTGTTTAGCCGAACCTAAATCCTTCATGGCAAAAGATTTACCAAGTTCTTTCTGAAAGAGATACTTATCCTTATTAAGACATCTGAAAAGCCTTTAAAAGTTGTTTTTAAAAGTCAAAGTCATTTTTAAGTTATTTATCTGAAACTCAGGCTACAAATGAGTTTTACCCATATTCATATAACGTAGTTTCCAAACTCGTTATTGCATGTTGTTATTCATATTAGATATGTTCATCTACTTATATTTTGTTTTGAAAAAGATTTTTCATGTAAATTTAGTATCTCACGTCAGACTTTCTTATTCGATTATTGGTCTATTATAATAAAATCTATATATCTTTTCTTTTTCCTGAAAAAAGACATTATCAAGAGAAGAGATTGGTTTAGATATTGACAAAAAGGAGGATTAAATATTTAAAGTGACAACTACTCACTCATTTGTGCCGTAATTGTGCAATCAAAGATCATCTCAAGCATATCCGAAAGCTTTTTGTTCAATTCTTAGTATAAAATTAATAACAATTATTATAAATTTTATTTCCACTCATCTCCATTTCGAGTATGGACGAAATTGTTATAGTCGGGTTTGTTGAGAAAAAGCTCAATACCAACTCTCGACACCGAGAATGCACAACAAAATAAAATTATTTTTTTCTCTCTTTGTGTAATCAAATAGGCAATTAGTTGATAATAGATCAGCAACATATACGAGAATAGCAATACCAAATTTTAGCGTGGAAATCTCTCTTAAGTAGAGAGTGAAAAACCATGGGACTCGTAGGCCGCTTAATCAATCTTCCAATATATCTCAAATAATGGGTACAGCCAAAAGTTCTCTCTAGAACATCAATCTAGAGGCAAACAATAAACATCAAGATCAAACAATAACCTTGGAACACAACAAAAATCAAGAGAGGATAAATTTAGGGTATAAACGTACAGTCCCGTTTTTATCCTATCGGTCAGTCTTAAAAAAAACAAAATACCAGCTCCATTGTTCAGAATGTACCTCTTTATGTCGCAAACCTACTGTCAAAATTTCAGAACAATCCAACGGTTCAATCCCTGGAAAACAAATTTTGATTCCAGCAGCCCTGAAAAATCCGAGAAATCGCTTTTCTTTGTCTTCTCTCCTTTTTGCTATCACACCTATTAGGGTTTCTTAGAAATAAACTTCTCATATCTCAGCCCAAAATGTGGGCCGAGCCCAACAAATCTCCCCCTCGGCTCATATATCGGGCTCTAGCATGCATGCTTTCTGCCTGCAAAAATAAAGTTTTTCTTTAGGCAAAGTTTTCGTCATCATGTTTGATCCATTCACGCTGGTATGTGACATGCCCGAGCATTCCGAAACTCAAGGAGTTGTCACCCGGGCCCGAGCTCAGGATTTTGCTAATAAGTGTGTTATTTTTGCAGGTCTTTCTTTACAAGAATTCAACTCATTAGTGCCAACAATAGAAGACAAGGAGAAACCTAAGCATACACTTACTTGGAACATAGAAGCGGCATCAACCCGAAAACATGGTAGTGTCCGTACAAAATCGATAGAGAAAGTTATCTTCGAAGACTTGAAGGATCCATCAAAGGAGGATGATCTAACGGAGTTGCAGCCCTCGATCACTTGAAGAGAGTTTTATTTTATGTTTTTTTTTTT